>JAEUWQ010002155.1:0-12805 GCA_018524765.1 Podaxis sp. AQ799166
GGATAACTGGCATAACAGCTAAACCTATGGAGTAGCCTGCGACCTTACAAGTTGTATCTCTCCCTAGGCAGTCCCTGTGAGATTTCCAGTCAGCCTCTAGTTCTCTCTGGAGAACAGATGGGTGTTCCACTTCAGGAACTTAATAGTACTGGGTTGTCTTAGGACAGTATCTCTCCACACTGAGACAACATGTAGAAACTGTCTCTACATAACACAAGCTCTGAAGAAGAGAATCTCCAGCAAAAGAGATATTGTGGTTGATATTGCTGAAATGGTGACTCTCTTTACTCAGGTTGAGGAAGCTACTGCTGCCATCCCTGAGGTTCTCAGAGCCATGGTTCTTCTTTTGGCTATTCCAGATGATTGGGATTTGGTCTGATAGTCATTGTTGACCAATAATACCACTATTGCTGCCTTAACTTGGTGAGTGGTTGCAGATGCTTTAAATGCTGAATGGGCACAGAGGATTGGACATAGCAAAATGTCTGCTCATCTTACCAATGTTAACTCTGCTGCTAAAGCTAAGCTTCCCAATGACCAAGGTGGTCCCTCCATCTGGAACAAAACCCATCCTGGCCCACCTTGGAGTTGAATTACATCTCAGCCTACTGGCAGGGACAAGTCCTCCAATGGTCCCAAGCCTCAAGGACAGCAAGGTGGTCAGCCAGGCCAATGGCAGACTGTCAAGCTGAAGAAGAAGAGGGCCCCCAAGAAGAAGTCCCCTAATGCCACAGCCAAACCAGCTGATTCCATGGTGGGTTTTGCTGCACCTGCTCAACTAGTGGTGCCAGACCATCCATCTCCTGCTGGTGCTGGTAGACCTTACACAGGTCCTAACATGCACCCCTTCAACCTCTTAGATTGGATCCAGAGGCTGCAAGTGAATGCCCCTCACATTCTGCCTCAAGCTCTGGTCCAACAGCATCTAGCCACTTCAGTCCTGCAGGATTGCCCCCTGCTTCCTTCACTTTCTCACTGGGTATGGTCTCAGAACCCTGTTCCCATTGTCCCTACTTACTCTTCTGCCATGCAGGAGAGGCATAAGTTTGAGGAGTCTAAAATAGAGGTGAGTAACCTCTGTTTTGTTGCTATCCTTGAGCAAGAAATAATCAACCTTGCACAGGAAGCACATGAGACCCCCAAGACAGTGAAACCTCAATGCACTGATATGGTGACTAAGTCACTGGATCAGCTTCATGAGGAACAAAAGATCTGATCCCAATGTTATCATGACATCAATCATACCCATAAGCTTCATTGTGCTCCTATCAAATGAAGCATTGTGGAACTGATTGAGGAAACTCTACTCCTCATGTTGCTAGATGATGCTAGTGAGAAAGTGAAGACCTTCAACAAAGACTTCCCACCACTTCTGGGATAGTCTGGTCTTCTGCTGGTAGGTCACCCAATTGAGGTAGGCACATACTCTCAGCATATCTGCATGGGCAAATGGACTAAAAATCCAAAGAAGACCCAGTGTTCAATGCAGTGTCCTGAGAAGCTGTACAATGTTGTTGAAGAAGCCCTTCATGAACACAAAGAAGAGAAGCAGAGGAAGGCTAAGGAACTTTGCTTCAAGAAAGAGAAGTTCAAGGCTCAAGGGGAGGTCTACATCCCTCACATAAGTTGCTTCTACCAAGACTTGATGAACCAATTAATTCATTTTGGTGTTATCAAGGACACTTGTGAAGTCAACCCTAACATATGTGTTAACCCTATTGGCCAATTGTGGCTTATTCATTTTCTTGTCACCCAACAGGGTGAACAGAGCTCAAGGGCTCTTCAAGAAGCTCTTGCCATAATTGACAAGAACCCTGAAGGTTTTCCTTCTGATCCTAAAGATCAGGAATACCTTTACTCAATAGGTTTAACAGAATGTAAATGGGATGAGGCCATGGTGCCTTTGACCTTGTCTGTCAATGTCCTGCCTGCACCACCTTCTTCCCCTTGACTCCCTGGAGTGTCTCATCCTAATGATGAGATTGATCTTGTTGGGAGTGACATTGAAGATTGCCCACCTCTTGTCAATGGCTCATGTCACCTGTCTGATGTGGACTTTGAAGCTGATGATGATACAGACTATGGGAGTGACTTCAAGAAGAAGAAGGCAATGGGGTATGTAATCCAAATCTTATCACCATCTTCTGATGCTGATCACCTCCAATCTCAGACCAGTCATGACACTTCCTCAAGGGAGAAGGGCAAGCTTGGCAAGAAGCACTGTGCCAAGGCCAAACATCAAGAAGGTCAGTGAGTCACCTGCACAGGGCAGAAGGAGGAAAAGGAGATGAGCACCTACCACCATGGGAGTGGGTACTTAGGTGGCTCATAAATTTGGACAATTTTTGTGATGTATCATGTACAGATTTCATAGTGATGTGCACAAGCACATCTTGCTTTAATGTTATTCATTCCATGCATGAACCACCTAGTCCAAAAACCTCTAAGATTGCATATTACCCTGAAGATGAGCCAATAAGAATGGATGAGTATAACACTATTTGGTTATTGGATTCAGCAGCCTCTGGGCATTATACACTTCATTTGGAAGACTTCATTGACTTCCAATATTACCCTGAACCAATAAACATTTATACAGCAGGTGCTCCAATGCAGTCACTTGGACATGGAACTGTTTTAATTGAAACTGTGATCAATATAGATAATGGCACTTGGATATTAAATCACTCTTATCTATATCTGGTGCATTACCTTGAAGGTAGTGGAGATTGATTGTTATCAGTTGGGCAACTTGCTAAAGCAGGTGCTAAAATTGAAACAACTGATAGCTACTCAAGTGTCAATGATGCTATAGGACATCCAATCCTAGTTGCCAAACCAATGATTGGTTGTTCTCATACTCTACACTATGTGAAGAGTAAGATAATTAAAAGTCAAGGTGACATGCATGCCTTTGCAACTAGTTTCAATCCAGGACATGACATCCTACACAATCGAATGGGACACCTGTCAGATTGTATCCTCAAACATTTTGAGACAAATACAATCAGCTTTCCTTGTGTAAACATTCCCAAAAACAGCTTGAAACCTTGTGAAGGTTGTGCTATGGGAAAAATGCATCAGAAAAGCTTTAACATAAACTTCAAAAGAGCATCTAGGCCTCTAGAAAGAATCCATTTGGATCTTTTAGAACTGCCTATGGTCAGTTACTGAAAATATAAATGGGTAATGACCATTCTAGATGACTTCTCCTCAAATGCTTGGATTCACTTCATAAGAAATCCAAAGCCCCCACAGTAATGAAGAACTTCTTGATGCTAGTTGGTAAACATATTGGTGGTCCAGTAAAGTTCTTACACACTGATCAAGGAGGAGAATACATCCAAGAAGGTTTACAAAATCTTCTATACTCTCAAGGGATTGTCCATATGACTAGCACTCCACATGCTCACCAACAAAATGGTAGAGTGGAACACCTCAACTGCACTCTAATGGATAAAGCTGAAGCCATGTGGCATCACACTTGTATTCCAAATGGTTGGTGGGAATTTGTGATTGATACAGCTTGTTATCTTTATAGTTGCACCCCCATGTCACACTTAAATTGGAAAACCCCTCAAAAAGTTTTAACAGGTGTAAAACCAGATGTTTCTAAATTCAGAACCTTTGGATGTGGCACTTATGCATTCTTACCCAAAGAAGTCTGAAAAGACAAACTATCCCCTAAATCAGAATTAATGATATTCCTGGGATACTCTCTGGACTGGAAGAATTATCTCATCATGCGTCATTTGCAAGGCAATGTACTCTACATTATGCCTACTGCTATATTCAATGAACAATTCTTCCCAAATGTTCTGAAAAGAAACACCAAAAACAAAGTAGTCAAAGTTCTTCTTCAAGAACTCCTACACCTTCTAGCAAGGTAATTATTTACCCTAGACAGGATAACAAAAGGACACCACCAGAGTGACCATCTGCTCCAGTACCCCCTTCTCCTAGTCCATCATCATCACCTGATCCAAGACATTGGCATGGAACTCCAGAACATGATAATGATGTTGATAAGGATAACAGTGATAACAATTCAAGGGAAGACCATGAGTCTGATCTTGAATACACTGATCCTAAAGATTACCCTGATCTAGATAGACATTCACCTGTGCCAAGCACTGATCCAAATGAAAATTGAGATCCATCTCCATATTTGGAAGACTTTGAAGAACAAGGTGATGATTGTCCATATGCAGACTCTCCCCCAGTTCCTCAGTCTCCAAGATTAGAAGAATTTGAACAATGTGGCAATGATCCCCCAAATAGGGAATCATCTAGTGATCCAATACCTGGAATGTCTTCCAGTGAATCTTATCAAAAGGATAAGGTTATACCAGGACAACAAGGTACCAGAACAACACCTATTGGGTTTAGCCCTCCAAGGCCTTCCCATAAGTGTCAAGCCATGTCCCCACCATGGATGCAACAATGGCAACAACCTTCTAATCAACATCCCCAATGGGAATGTCAGGTTCCTTCAAAACCTGGTAACATATATGGAGATCAGCACCCTGTAAAAGTGTTATGCAACTACAAAGGCTTCAAATGGATCCCCCCTAAGGGAGAACCATTACTTAAGTGCGTCTGCAAGTGAAGTCCAGTAGCACTTACAGATGTTGAAAATGATATGCCACCTGATGAAAATCTTGCAGCCAATTCTTTGCAAACTTCCATGTCCATGGAACTTATGATGGTCCATCACATGAATAAGTTATGCAAGGAAGGAGGAGTACAATTCATTGATTTTCTTTTCACAAATAAAGTTGATGTGTCATATACCCCTAAAGTCTTTAAAGACTTGGTGAAACTCCCTAAAGAGATTTGTGAAAAATGGTATAAAGCTTGTCTTGAAGAGATAGATGCATTACAGAAACGACAAGTCTATGAACTAGTCAAACTTCCTAAAGGAAGAAAAGTGATCAGAAACTGATGGGTATTTTCTCCAAAGTCTGATGGCAGATTCAGATCTTGATTAGTTGCACAAGGCTTCTCACAAGTTGAAGGTATCAACTTTGATGAGCTATTCTCTCCTGTTGTTTGGTATGAGACCACATGTTTGCTATTTGCAATAGCTGCCCTCGAAGACTGGGATATGTTTAGTCTTGATGTGAAGACTGCTTACCTCTATGGACACCTAAAAGAAGAGATCTATATGCAACAACCTGAAGGTTTCATCCAAAAGGGACAAGAAACCAAAGTATGGTGCTTGAAACATGCTCTCTATGGTCTCAAACAAGCTGGCTGTCAATGGTGGCTTGAAGTAACCAAATTGATGAAAGAACTAGGCTACAAATGAGCATCACTAGATGCTAGAGTCTATTATTACTATAATTCATGAGAGAAATCTCTTATCATTGCACTACTTTATGTGGATGATTCAGCTTTCTTAGGACTGCATGGATCAAAAGTTCTACATTGAAAAATGGAAGCATTCATGGAAAAATGGGAATGTAGATTCCATGGTGAACTAACTGAATTCCTTGGAATACATATTACTTGAGACCAAGACAATCAGCTGATTATGATTGATCAGCAACCTTATCTTGATAAGGTATTAGAACATTTCAATGTGGTTGAAAAAGCCAAGTCTACTCCTTTGCCAAGAGACTTTATTTTTACATTGGCTAAAGAACCCACATCTGGCAGATACCAACAATTGGTTGGATCTCTGATGTACTTGATGATCAGATCACATCCCAATGTTGCCTTTGCAGTCATCAAATTGTCCCAACAGATGTCAAATCCATCATGGGAACACTATAAAGCTGGCTTACATACTTAATGATATCTTCATGGCACATCTAAATATGCCATTGTCTATGATGGACAAACAAATGAAGGCATCAATGTGTTCTCTGATTCCAACTGGGCAGGAGATCCAGAAACCAGGAAATTGGTCACTGGCTTCTTTATCAGAATAGCTGGAGCCACTGTTGTGTGGCTATCTTGGTGCCAGAAGACCATTGCCTTATTGGCAACTGAAGCTGAATACATGGCTTTGTCAGATGCTAGTCAACAAATTGAGTGGACAGTTAACCTGCTCACTGAAATTGGCATTAATCCTGAATGGATTAAAAAACCACATTTATTCAGTGATAACTGAGGTTCAGTATTTTGGGCCAAAAATCTGGTTACTGAAAAATGTTCGAAACATGTGGATGTTAAGTACCACTATATCTGCAATTTACTTGAGGATGAGAAATTCCTCTTGTATAACATTAAAGGAACTGAGAATCCTGTGGATTTGTTAACTAAGAATCTTGACACACAGAAGTTTAATAACTTCTTGCCTGCTTTAGGTGTCAATTCTTTTAACTTCATGCTCTGACAATTTCGAGCAAGGAGGAGTGTTGAGGAATGAATCAGCATGACACTTACATGTATACTTGCCATTGGCAGTACATGCTGCATCCTCGACTCATATGCTCTGCATTGACTGAGCATAGATATTTTTGGAACCCTCCATAGCTTTGTGCTGTGATTATATTGATCTATTTCTATTAATATACTTGTAACACATATGTAGACATATGGCCTGTGTTAGTATTACTCATATCCTCATGGATTATGACTTGTGGAAACATTTTCTTGCATCTTATGACTCCTGTAGCATATAGTAGAGTCATGTTTCATCTATCTTTATCATTTACATGCATCCTACTCATGTTGTATGCATGTATGCTTTATGTTTCTTACTCATGCATGTATTATACCCTATACCCAGTGTAGCTACCCTCTATGGTATTTAAACCCTCATGTAGTAGCATACTTACTTCACTGGAGTCTTACATTCCTTGTCTACTTGACATCTTAGCTCTCTTAAACTCAACATTCCTTGCTACTTTCAGTTCAGTCTTATCTTCACTGGTTCACCTTCGGATTCACCTTTTCCTCACCTAACCAATTCACTTCCCATTTGACTAGCCTCAGATTGTGAGTAACTGGTTTACTCTCTACTGACACAATGCTAGTGTAGCAGCAACATTGTTCTCTTCTCATCAGCTTCAACTTATGTGTTGCACCCCTCTGATACCATGGTGGCCTCACTTGACCAACTATGGACTTGAGTGGATGAGTGGACAGAGATCAGAAGAAGACAGGACAAGTCTGGACTAAGGAGCAGACTTGTAGCAGACAGGCAGGAGAGAGGAGGAAGATCTAAGTTGATATTCTGACTGAGGAGTACAAATGGTAGTAATCCTACTTATATACTGGTAGTCAGGATAAAGTCCAGAGAGTAGTAGTTAAGCAAAAAACAATAGTAACTACTCAAAGGAGAATACTAGAAACATGTGAACTGATAACTGAGGTGCAGATACCAGAATAAGGAGTCCATCTGCAAAGTGTCTGGATGTCTAAAAGGATGGGGTGGAAGTGAAACATCAGATAATGGAAAAACCAAGATAAGCAGAAGATAAGCAGAAAATAATCAAGGGTGAAGGGAAAAGCTACAGTTAAATGGAAAAACATGAGATAATCAGATAAGGAATTCTGATAAGAAATATGACAGAAGGAAAAGGATGGAGAAAAGTATTTATGAGGGGAGATATCTGACAGGAACAGAAGAAAGGTTAAACTGAATACAATCCACAGAATCTGGGCTGTAACTAAGGCTCTAACAGTTTAATGGACATTTAGTGAAGCCCATAACAGTATTCCCCCTTAGGGCTGAGCCTCCAAGGCCCAAGTCTGGACCTGATGGTCACCCTTAGCCCTGTCTGCCTGTTATAAAAAGAATGCCTTCAGAAGGTGAACTTCAATCCTAAACTGAACACAAACAATATGCCCCAGTAACAGCACAGTTAATCCCAACCCCCTGCTGACCCAGAGATGATGGCAGCATTTGCTGCCTTCTACCAGAACTGGCAGAAGGAGAAGGTGAGCATGACTGCAGCCATGGAGGGACTTGCTGCAGAGGCAGGCCCCAGCAAGAAGCAAGGGAGAATGGAGGAAGCAGAGACAGATACACCAGTGGGAAAGGTGGAGAGGAAGAAGAAGAAGATGAGGAAAGCTGAGGAGGAACAGAAATGGTAAGAGATGGAGGAGGTGAGCAGAGGTGACTAGAAGAGGAGTGGAGGTGAGCAGCAGAGAAGGTGGAGGTAGAGCAGAAGCAGAGGGAGGAAGAAGAGAGGGAGTGGAAGGTGCAGGAGGAGGCAGAGAGGATCCAGTGGGAGTAAGAGGAGGAAGAATGGTGGAGGACAGAGGAAGCAAGGAAGGTGGAGGCAGAGGCAGAGGCAAAGAAAAAGGCCAAGGGAAAAGGGAAGGCCATCTGTTTAGAATTGGGTGGTGAGTCAGACATCCAGATTGTGGACCATCTGGCAAGTTCAAGGATATGGCTCCCCTACATGATGGGGAATGAGAAATTGTGCCAGTGCTGTCACCAATTATGGATCAAATACATTCTGCATGAAAGTATGTGCCAACTCTGTTTACCCACAAGACTTGCTGACCACTTCTCACAGAGGATCAAATTCATTCCTGCACCAGGTGTTATCAGAAAAAGTCCTGGTGTGAGCTGTTCCTCACTGAGGAGGAGTCAGATCAGAACCTGCATGGGCCACAGTGCCCAATTCCCCATATCCTTAACCTGTTTACTTGGATGGGTAAGGATATCACAGAGTCAGAAGTTGGGATAATGGGGGCACTCCATGGTGTGGTAAGTGCCTATATGGAGAATGGGGTTGGTGGTAAGCTGACCCAGGAATATGGTAGGTTCCCCACTACAGCCCATTAAGCAAGAAACAGGTTGCCTTGTTTACAGATCTGACTGAGACTCCAATAGAGGCTGTCCACACCTTAACTGTGGAGATCAATGCAATCCAGAGAGTACAGGAGGAAACAAACACTCTCATGAGGAGGGCATATCAAATCTTGGAGGAGGACATACTATGGGCATAGAGGGAAACAGTGGATGAGTCAGACAAGTCAGAGGAGGAGGGACAGGAGGGAAAAGACACAGAAGTCCAGGATGTGGACATAGAAGATAGGACCAAGATGGAGCTGGTGGAAATGGATGGTGGGTCAGGGAGAACTGGTGGAAAAGAGGCAGAAGTGGAAGAGGGAGAGATGGAGGGAAATGGTGAGGGAAGTAGACCAGAGGAAGGGGAAGAAGGGGAAGAAGGGGAAGAAGAGGAGAGCAGGTCTGAGGGCAGAGGCTCAGATGAATAGTGGGTCTGCCCTCCTTGAAATGTATATCAAATTTTTTTTTGTGGACTTTGTAGAAAAGAAAGTTTTCTTGGGTGTACTGCTACCAGTGTGAGGAGGAAACAGTTAAGATCAGAAAACCAAGATCAGAGAATCAGTGGAGAACATAAGAACAAGATAAGGGAAAGTCAGAGAGAAGACAGAGGACCAGGCTTGTCAGGATAGCTGATGTGGAGGTCAGCTACTAACTCTTGTGTGTGTTACTAAACTCTTCATCCATACCTTCATAACCAGCCCAAATGACTTTGTACAGGAGTGGACATGTCCAGTGGCACCAGTCAATCTTGGAATCCACAATCCATTCAACCTCATATTTGGGCTTGTTGTCAATGATGACTGGAGGTAGAGGCAGAGGGACACAGTTAGTAATGGTGCTGGGAGTAGAAGGCTTGAGCATGGAAATGTGGAAAGCAGGATGAACAGCATGCATCAAGTCAGGGAGTCAGAGGGTAAAGGAATGGGAACTGGCTTGAGCAATGGTCTCATACAGGCCTAAGAACTTCTCAGATAATTTCTTTGAAGGTCTAGTGGTCTGGAAGAACTGGGCTTTGATGAAGACTCTATTGCCAACCTTGAAGTCTGGAGCAGACAAACAGCAGGCATCTGCAGACACCTAGTAATGCTCCTGGGCTTGGGCAATTTCAGTCTTGAGAGCAGAATACAAGTTATCAAGGTGACTGTGAAGTCTTGGACCTGGGCAGATGTGAGATTGCATTCAGGATGGATGGAGATGGCAGGATGATATCCCTTGTTAGCAAAGAATGGAGAGACACCAGTGGGAGCATTGTTATAGGCAAACTCTGCAATGGGAAGTAAGTCAGCCCAATTGTCCTGCTGATAGTTGCAATATACTTGGAGGTATTGTTTGAGCATCTGGTTAGTCCACTCAGTCTGTCCATTGCCTTCCAGATGATAACTGGATGTGAAGTGCAGCTTCATATCCAGAGCCTTGCCCAAGGACTGGAAGAAGTGTGAGATGAATTTGGAGCTGTGATCAGACATGACATGAGAGGGGACACCATGCTTTGAGAATACATGGAGGACAAATAGGCAGGTGAGTTCAGCAGAGGGGTTTTCAATGTTCACCACTCTAAGGACACAGTCAAGGCGTTGTTAAACAACCCTCAATTCAAGGACATTCTAATTTTATGTATCCAAGAACCCCCATTCAGCATCATTTGCAACATCCCTTCTAGTGACGACTCTGAAGGAGTCCCATATAAAGGCATGCCATATAATCCAAATTGGCGCATCTTTGTTTCGGATGAAGACCGCCCACGAACAGTCACCTTCATCCACAGATCATGTGATGTCTTAATGCTGACATCACATCCTAGCATTATTTCATCTCCTGATTTTCAGCTTATTTCTCTTTCCTTTCCCAAAAAGACTTTTTTCCTCAATTGTTATCTTGACCCGTCTGACGATTCTTCACTGATGTATTTAGAATCATGCATCCACCTCTTCCCATACAATATTGTCTGCGCGGGAGGTGACTTTAATTCCCATTCACCTGAATGGGATCCTCACATTTCCCATCACTCAGCACGAGCTGACCTCGTTGTCGACCTCATGAATTCTATCAACCTCACTCTCTCTACTCCAATGGAGGCTAAGTACACCCACATCCCTTTTGATGAAACCAAACACCCGTCTGTCATTGACCTTATTTTCATGATAGATGACCCCCTCGGCCCAAGCCCAGTCCACACCATCTGTGACAACTGGCAAATTCGCTCTGACCATCTCCCCCTCCTCACATCCCTCCCCATCCCTTCCCCCTTCCAACCTTTCATTGAAAAGCTTACTATACTGTGCGACTCCGAAGAAGAGGCTGTGTTCCTATACTCAGTGGGTGTCTGTCTCCAATCCATCCCGGCATGCTTCAACTCTAGCGACGACGTTATTTCCTATGCTGACACTATGTCCCTTATCATCTCACAAGAATGGCAAAATAATGCCAAACTTGTTCAAATCTGTGCTAAATCCAAACCCTGGTGGAATCAGCAATGCTCGGCCACCTTACGAGCATTCCAAACTCACAAATCCAAGTCAAACTGGACTAATTTTCATCGCACTACACACCAGGCCAAACATGCATTTTTGGACAAGAAAATCAAGGACATAGCAGAAGAAAACCGTTGCCCCTGGGATCTTATGTCCTGGATCGGCAAACGCAACCTCCCTCCTTCCCAATCTATCACCTACAATGGGAAGAGCTGCGATGAACTAGAGGACCTCTGGCATGCGCTGGACTCTTCTTACAATTCCGCTTCTGATCGTCATGTAGATCTCAGCACCATCGAATCCTTTGACGCCCACCTGGAGTGCTCATGGCTCCCCTTTTCTAGTACTGAGCTTTTTGATGCCCTTAACCCCTGCGCCAATGCATCTGCCCCTGGCCCTGATCATTTATCATGGGCCCACATCAAACACCTCATGTCCAACAACACTTTTAGATCAAACTTCCTCCTCTTCGTGTCCAAATGCGTCGAGTTTTCCATGTGGCCAGAACATTTCAAACATTCCACCTCTGTCATCATCCCCAAACCCAACAAACTGCACTACTCCACCCCAAAGATGTTCCAGCCTATCGTCCTTCTCAATACTCTCAGTAAGTTAATCAAGAAAATGATTTCTGCCAGGATGCAATTCGAGGCATCCCAACATAATCTTGTCCATCCCCTCCAATTCGGGGGTATTATCCAGTGCTCTACTGAAGACACTGGTGTTTATGTTACTCACCTTGTTTGTACAGGATGGAAACGCAATCTCAAAACTAGCATCATTGCTTTCGATGTAGCACAGTTCTTCCCTTCCACCAACCACTCCATCCTCATCTCCACCCTTCGTTGTCAAGGTTTCAACTCCAATCTTGTTTCCTTCTTTTCTGATTATTTAAAGAATCACTTCACTACCTACTCTTGGAACAATCACCTATCCCCCAAATTCTCCGCTTCCATTGGTGTTGGCCAAGGTTCCACACTCTCCCCCATTCTCACCGCTCTCTCTCTTTCCCCCTTCATGTACAAATTTTCCAATGACGCCCGTTGTAAAATAGTCTCCTTTGTTGATGACGGACTTATTGTCGTTCAATCAGATTCCTTTACCACTAACTGCTGCCTTCTTTCACAGGTCTACAAGAACTGCAAAGAATATCTCAACCGCCTTGGCTTTGTTCTCAAAAGAGACAAAACTGAGGCATTCCATTTTTCCAATCGACCATCTCATGATCCCAATCCCCCCATCGTCATCAACGACTCCTTCACCGTTCGCCCTAAACCCTTCCTCCACTACCTCGGCTTCTGGTTTGATAGAAGCCTCTCCTTCAAAGAACACGTCTGCTTTTACTCTACAAAAGTGCTCTCCACTGTCCACTGCATGTGCATGCTTGGCAACTCTGTCCATGGACTATCCCCCCTCCACAAGCGACTCTTGTACTGATCCTGCGTCGTCCCAATCACCATCTACGGGTTTTGCTTATGGTTTAATTGTAATGCTCGATACCGCGGTGTTACGGCCTAAACTGTTTTCAGTCATGAAAGCGGTACTTAGATTATAATACAATCAAGTTTTACGGTTAGAA
>JAEUWQ010001480.1:0-12582 GCA_018524765.1 Podaxis sp. AQ799166
TAATCTACATGTCCAGGTGGTGTACATATACAAGTCCTATGACTACTTTAGGAAGTAGATCAATAGTAACATAGAGGACGAATAAAGGGAAGGCATATAGATAAGGGAATTCATAAAGCATAGGGCATATGGAATAGGGAAGAGGAGTGCATACAGCATAAGACGAAAGTCTGCAAGAGCAAGTGTAATTGATGCAAATATAAATATGACAGAGGAGATGAAACTGATACCTAGTCCAAATATAGAAGAATGTCTGAAAGGGGAGATAGTAAGTTCAGCATCCAATCACAAATTGTCATTGCAGGGAAAGTATACTCCATGGTAGCAACACGCTTCATCTACCTTCTCACACATTTCCCAATCAAGTATCTGTCACAACTCTGTGGTCTCCTGCCAGAGGCTTACCATCATGCACTTCATCAAATCCCATTCTTCATAATTCTGTTGCTTGGGCTCTTTGGTCTCCTCAGTGATCTTGGAGTCTGCAATATTCGTAACAAAGAAAGTGTCATCATAATGCAGAGTAGCTATTCATCTAAGGTAAGAGCTTCTAGCATAGGAACTAAAGAATTACTGGTAGTGAGTAGTAATAGTTACATCATAGATAAAGAGAGATAATGGTGTTAGGCTGTTAGAGTTATGACAGAGAACTTCTACTTGTCAAGAATAGAGTATGAATAATCTTATATTAAATAATTATTAGGATAATATGTATATTTACTTAGCATTCCTTCTAATACTACTGTTCTTTTTATATTTCTTTCTGTTTAACAAAAGAAATTGATAACTGAGATGATAGATTGATAAAACTAAAGTAGATTTCTAATTTTAGATAGTTTTAGTAAAAATTTGTTAGGTCAAATTTCTTGACTCTTCAAATGTCTAGCTGAAAAATTATATATACTTATTATTCTATATCAGAGATATTTATAAATACTATTATTATGGCTTTCAAGTAGAGAAAACACAATATTTTCTCAGAAAGCTTAAAAATAACAAGAAGAAGGAAAATATCATATACTGTCATAATTATCATAAATTGTAACAATCTTCAGTCTATCTGATATTCTACTTTTTTTCTTTCCTCTCTTGTAGAATTTTAGCTATTTATATACTTAGAATATATTTAAAAGACATATATTTATATTATTAGATGTTTTAAAAGTATATCTATAATAAAATTAATAGCTAGAAAACTTATTCAAAAATAGAAAAACATCTAGTAATGTACAATGTCTGCCAACTATTTTTCAATTCTGTTGGGATATTCAAGTGTTGTCTGAGGTCTTTTTTCCAATATAACATCTCTTTTACTACTTTTTTAAATTTAGTATTACATAATATACACACTATAATGCTTTTAAAAATAGAGAAGAATTCTGAACAAACCTTGAGAGTGTTAAATGCTAAGAAGATGTCAGTTGCTAGAGCTACTGAGGTATACTTAGAGCAGCAAGAAAGGGATTTAGAGTTTAATGAGAAGAAAAAAATATTATGCAATTATTGGGAAGGTTATAAGTGCTTATAAAGTAGAGACTGGAAGGGAATACTTTATTATTCTCATTTATTGAAGGTATCTAGAGCATCTAAAAGGCCAATATGAAGAAGAGGTAACTCACAGATGAAGAAGAACAAGTTATTATTATATTTGCACTCAAAGTCACTAATTTAAGTTTTCTCTAGATAGTAGGTTAGTTAGAGAACCAGCTTTATATGATTATACATTATTTTATTTACTTTTGTTAAAACTCAAGGCTATTATAATTTTACAAGTACTTATTATAACTTTGTATACTTTTATTAATAATTAAGCCTATATTTTACTAACTTTTTCTAATTCTATTAAAACACACTTTAAATCTAAACTATTACTTTTTTAATTTAGCATTCTATTGTAACAATGTCTTCTACTTAAATATCTGTTCTTATTGTTTAATATCCTATTGCTATTAATATAGATAATAGTAATCTATTTATTAAAGACTAAAAAACTTTCTTGGAACATCTTCCTCTAAATTTTGATGTTGACATTATGCAAGAGCTACTGAAAGATCCCTATTTTAGTAAGTATAACAGTCTTTATTTTATTATTCTTTTAATTAAAGAATACACTAAATTATAGCTTATTTATATCAGTTCTTGGACATTATTCTATTAACTTTGATTTATTTGAACACTTTCATCTTAACTAGCCTATTAACCCAGTTCATATTCAAGAACTTATAAAGGTCTTCAAAGATGAAACTAAGTTTAGTCTAGTCAGCAATGAAGGTATTTGTATAGCTATCCAGAACTACCCTAATCTTACAACTCAGGGTAAATATATCTCAGCATTTTTAGAAATAAAATATTAGATTATCTCTAGATTCTATTACACTCAGATTATATATCTTGCTACAAAGACAATTTGATTAATAGACATCTATTGTCCTAGTAAAGTTAATATCATAAATAGATTTAATACTATCCTAAATATTATTTGTTAGCCCTCCAGCATATTTACCATCTTACTTTTGTATCTTGAATAATAATCTATAACATCTCTTGCCTCCATACATTAAATACTGTCCTTAAAAACAAAATTCTTAATGTATTACAAACTACTCACTTTAGTTATACTTGTAGAAAGTTCCTAATTAGTGGTAAATCCAATACCAATAAACAACTTTATGATATTGTTGCCTCTATAAATCTTCTATCCACTCTTTGTCTCTTTCTTTAATATCTTATTTCTGTGTAGAAAATGACTTTGATCTTTAGTAACTAGATCACCTTTGCAAAAGCTAATTAAATTTAGTATTTTTATATACTTGTAGTAAAGCCTTTGATTTGATTTGTAAGAAATATCTTATCTCTCTAAAATAATATATAATTAATATATAATATATTTCAGTTTGTTTATATTATTCTTGAAGATATTAACCTATAGAACTTGATCATCAAATAATTTTTAGCATTTGTTTAAACTACTATCAAATTCTATCTTTGAGAAGATATCAAGAACTCTTCAATTTCTAGAGCTTACAATCTAAAAATACCTGATACCTTTAAAAAACAATAAAGACTTTAAGGCTCTCTAATGAAAAGGCTTTCTCAAAGGAAGCATTGGAGAAGATTGAAAATATATATCTCATAAACAAAATACTCCTTATTAATAAGCTTTTTATTAATACAATTATATATATAAGATTTAGAAATACTTTTTTAGAAACTAGTATAAGTACCAACTAGACAAGTCACCTAACTGAATAATATAGCAAGATAATTTAGAAGAGATATTAAACTTAATTTATACTTATACTATCAATATAAATAACTATAAGTCCTAAGTTAGCTTACTTGAAAAGAAACTCAATTAATCAAGAAAGGTAATACCTCTCAGGTGTCCACTACATGATTCTGTAAATAAGAAAAGACATATCTGCTTTTCTCTACCCACAAATTGGACTTAGATCTGGCAATGTTACTTGCAATCCCTTATCTAGATAGAACCAAGGAACCTCTCTAATACCTAAGCAACTTCATGGTGTGGATTGACAATATGCTGAAAGGAGAACTTCTGGAGATTCAGAACCTTCTCTTACTGACAGCCCTATCCTCACCCTATCTGACTAGTGTACCACCTGTTATTAATGTAGCAATATAGGTCATAGGGTGGATCAATGCCCAAGATACTATTGTCCCTTCTGTCACTACTATGCCCTAAGATACTACTAGAAGTATTGTTTCCTCAACCCTATCAGGACATATCCTGACTATCATTATGTAAAAATCCTTGCCAAGAGAGCCCAACTCACTGCTGCCAGAATTACTGAACAGTCCACCAGGCAACTAAATAGTTGACAAGGAATTAGCACTGCCATAGATGATTGATCTCAAGCTTCTTATTCCCCAACTCTTTCTATACTAACTTTTTTCTCCTCTGCAGTTTAACTCCTATTGTCAGGAGACTCAAGCTCTCTTTCACCCATTTATTTGCACTGCCACTGAGGTTATACTCTTCTTTGGATAGGACTTACAACTGCTAACAACATCAAAGGACCTTGATTCCCTAATGAATGTCATGACAGACCTCCTGCATATCTCTTCTGTCATGCCATCAACAATACCATCATCCCCAGAGCCTCTGACTAGTGCATTCACCCTTAATGATGGACAGCTCAATCAATCAAGTATACTCTCTAAAATATCATAGACAATACAGGAGAGGGACTGTATGAATATCTTTACAATAATGAGAATGTTACCAGGAGTCATTGAGTTAAGTGAGGACACTTGATATTATGAAGGGGATCATATTACAAATATTGCCAATTCCAAGAACACTAAAAAGACTGAAGAGACTGAAGAACAGCTTCTTGAGGGATGGGATCTGATGAAATGAATGATGATCAGTTTATGGCAAAAAATGACAGGACTTCAGCAAACACTAAATTAGGAGATGTGTGAGGAGGTAGACAAAGTGTACTGGTATTATAGAGTCTACTTTCTCTGCAATGACAACTTGTGATGAATGCTAAACTTACCTCTTCTATATTTAAACACTCACTATTATTGGACTAGGTATAAGTTTTGACCTTTCTACTGTAATTGTACTACAACAGTTATATTTGCTTTTGTAGACTTTTACCTTATGCCTTATGCCTTCTCCTTTTATACACCTTATACTCATATGTCCTATGCCTCATGCTCCACTCCTATGCTTTTCTCTTAGTTTTCATCTTCTATGTTACATTTAATTTACTTCTTTAAGTAGTCATTTGGACTTGTATATATATACTGTCTAGACATACAGATAAGTCAAGTCTAATCTTAATGTATGTTACCTGTCAATCAGACAGACCTTGTTAAGTATTCAACTCTTTGCTCTTGTGAAAGCCTTTCCCTCTCAGCTTCTCTCTAGTGTCAGTCCTATGGAGTGTGCAATCTATATGAGTTCACTGCCTAGAGACAATGTGAACAGCCACTCAAGGTTAAACAGAGCAGCTCCTTCAAATCTGTATAGGACAAAGACCTCTGCTCATCTCTTATAAAGATAGGTCCCAACTTAGGTGTCATTTGACTAAAAAAGAAACCTTATAACAAACAGTCTCTAATTCAGGTAATAGTATGGAGGTATGTAATAGATGGAAAGAAAAGGCCACTCATTGTACTCAACTATCCTAGTAGTAAAAAAGGTAGGATGATATTTAAATAGTATCAAGAACAAGTACTGGATAGAGTTTTAAATGACTTCTATTAGGAGGTCTTAAAAGAATATAGTAGGATATAGTTCTAACAGGATAATGCTTTATTTCACAAGAGCAAGTCAATAGGAGCATAGTTTGCTTCATACTATATTTCCTTATTTCTCTATTCAGCATCTTCTATAGGAATGCCTAAGTCAGTTTTTTTCATAGTTATAATAGACTTGTAGATAGCCATTATTTTTATAGCTTTCTTTTTCTTAAGTCTTTATTTTTGTCAACTTGCCTTATATTTGTATAGTTAGAACCTATATAACTGGTCTTATGTACTTGGACACAATAATCTAAGACTCTCAACACTCTCCTGTAAGGCTCCAAGTCTTACATTTTTTGCATAGTCTAGTATATGGGTTACTTCACTATACAGACACTCCCTGCCTCCCCTTAGCAGCCTAGTATCTCAAAACTGCCCTTGAATATGTTTTAGTACTCCTTAAAGGTCTCTTCAACTCCAGGAATTTTTTTAGGAGGAGTAACTAAGAAGGGTACTGAGGTAAGCAGTAGGTGAGCCTTGAGACCCTCCTGATTGGAGAGAATCCACTATTATGGGGGATTCTCCTTTAGGAGATATGCCATATGCTACAGAGCATTATAAAGGAGTATAGGGCAATATGTCCTTTGTATTGGATATGTCTCAGATAGCAAGAAATGTTGAGAAAAACCCTATATTTAAGTTCTAGACTTGATAGTATATTATCTTTATTTGTATACTCTGCTATGCATCAGCTGTATAATTTTTAGAACACTCTATATCTTTGAGATATATTTACTAGAAGTGTTTTATTCTATGACTCATAGTTAGGGTGCTATTATACCTTCAGTCATTATATTTGTAATATAGATACACTGTAGAAACATTTCTTGCTTCTAATGACTCCTTCACCTTGAGGTAGAGTCATGTTATTTCTCTAGTCAACTATATGCTCTATGTACAATGTTGTGTGCATACCTTTCATGCCCTAGAACCTAGTGTTATATTTCTTACACCATACCTAGTATGCATTATATATAAATTACTTGTAATTAGTATACTTTCTTTACTAGAATTTACTTCTTTGTCTACTTGACTATAGTAGCTCAAGACCTTCTCAACCCTTTCATTGATCACATCATTTCTAACTATTTGCTTCATCATCAATACCAAGCTCATGTCTCTTACTTTTGTATTTTTTAATTTTGTGAGTAACTGGTTTACTCTCCACTGCTTAATGTTGTTATAGCAGCAACTCTATTCTCATTAAAAAATGTGTTTTTAGATAATTTTTCGCATTTTTGAGAGGATGAAGAAGATTTAGAGGATATTCTAGGAATGGGTTTGTGCATCATTGAGTAGCCTATACCACTCAACAGTCCTTGATGCCATAATTCTAACATACCTTCATTTGTATGAATTAGTCAACTCATCTCCTCACTATTACCATCACTATTTTCTCTATCCTATACAATGCTCATTCTCTTGCTGTGACCTCATTTTTCTGCTATTTTTCTCATTTGTACCCTTGCTTAAGATGCCTCAATGAGGCAGTTTTAATGATAGTATTTGCTTTTTGGAAAACACACTTATCATTATGCAACATACAAAATCTACCTCACTACTCCTTCATCCTTTGCAACTTTGATACTATACCACTTCCTAAATTCTTGGACTCTTCTTGCTCACCTTGTCAATTACTTTCCAATGAGCTATCACATGCCTGGAGCACTGCACTCATTGTTGTGCAAATCATGAAGGATTAGCCAGTCTTTGGTAAATAGGAAGGTATGTCTAGGAAGTCATCTATTGGTGAAGGCAGCATTGTGATATGGAATAAGAGTAATAGGTAAGTCATCCAAGGGCTAGGTGTTGACAAGGGCAGAGCAGGAGACATTGGCTAAGCTATAGCTATGTGGCTCATAACACTTTTAAATTAGAAGAGTCTACTTAACTGACTCTATTCTTCAGCAGTTTACTTTAAGTAAGTAATTCACATTGTATCTAGGCAGTGAACTTTAGATGAAGCACTAACACCATAGTCCAATACTAGAAAGATACTCAATCAGAGGGAGACTTAAAGCCAAGGGTGAGGAGTAGTAGGTAACCTAAGGTTATAATATAGATAAGGGGTAACACTCATTAAGATTAGACTTGGCTAATCTACATGTCCAGATATCATGTATATAGAAGTCCAACTGACTATTTAGGAAGCAAATTCACTTTATGCATAATGTAGGAAATCAACTATACTAGCAGAATCAGAATAAAAGGGCATAAACAAGTATTACTTAGTAGTACATTAAGTATCTGTTAGAAGCAAACATAAAAGAGACTAGAGAAAGTGAAATGGATATGTCAGAAAATGTATCAGACTAAATATAGTACAAGTCTAGTTGAATATAAATAGATAGTTCTGCTTCACAAATTGCCATCACAGAGAAAATACATACTGTGATAATGACTTGTGTCATTGACCTTCTCACAGATTTCCTAATCAATAGTGTTTCACAACTTCATACCTTTGTCCCATAAACAGTGTGTTATTATTTCTAATAGTTTCCATTTGCCAAGCCCTTCTTTCTCAATCATCTCAGTGTCCTCAGTGTACCTGGCATTTGTAATGTTCATAACATGAGCAACCCAAAGGCAATTATAGGCAACACTTGCATTGCTGGCAAAGCAGAATGGTCCAAGCTTTGCCATTGTGCTTAGTTGTGCAGGTGGGTACTACAGTTTTGAAGCTTGATGATGCAGCAAGAGCAAACTGGTTCTGGCATACTACAGGGGAGTACTTTGAATGTCTACACATGCTGATATATGAGAACCACATGTCTAGGACAGCTGGAACAAAGCTGAAGCAAGAAATGCTGAGGATCCTTGTGCTGGGAGGCGTGGAAACTCCCATCAGTCCCACCAGGTCCAAGTCCAAGTCCAAGTCCGAGTCCGAGTACATGAACTTGTTACTGAACAGATCCTTACTTCTCCCAGCAGGAACCCGCGATTTCATCTCCGGGCTGCCTCTGCATATTACTCTGAAACCTATAAGTGGGAGCCTCTTCTGGTCAACGTCAGTAGATCGTCACCCTCGAGACGCTCGAGACGTTGATATGTAAAATGCCCCCCACAATTTTCCGATTCGGCTGCTCAACTAGCAGCACTGTCCCTTGTATCTTTTCTTGATGGTGAAACCTGCGTGCTTTCTTTCATGACCTCTTTTGTTGGACTCGGCGAGGGTTTACTCACCTCCGAGTCGGACTGCTCCTGAATTTAATACCTATGCGTTGGTTTTCTAAGTCACTACTGACTACTAATATCCCCGTTTAGCTGTGCGGCGGGGGCGGAGACGCGTCGTCGTGTTTGGTACTTTGTGTTCCTCGTACCGGGCCGCTGGGCGAGGACGGTGTTTCAGCCTGTTTCAGCCCCGCGAAAAACCTCGGAAAATCTCTCGTTTCTAGAGGTGTTGACGAAAAAGGGCAGTTAAATGTCTCCGGAGTGATATCCGTGGGTTTTGTGCTCGCGGGCCTGAACTGTGTCGGCGCCCTGATGAGCTATGATTGGGGGACAGAGTCTTGGCTTCATTCAGTTCCCCTTGGAGCGAGTCTAGGGGTATTGACAGGAGCCGCAAGTGATCTGGGGGCCATTATCCATTCTGTCTACGCAGCCGCAAACGTACGAACAATTCATGTTTTTTTTATGGGCTGTAAAGCGATACGCGAGCTGATGCGCTAATTTTGACATTCCAGAAAAGGTTGGAGAATGACAAAGCCTCAGGGAGTATGCCATCATTTGTCCCGTACAACCGGCCCAAAGCCAATGAAGGCTCATAAAACAAGGGACACTCAGGTAGGCCGATTCACGAGCAGATGGCCACGAAAGGAAACCCAGCGTTTTTGCTATCTCGCGTTTGTATATAATCGTAAAGACAAAGGTTTGCAAGGATTTGCTGAGAATTTGAGTCAAGGATACTGCAAGACGACTGGGTTTACTAACAGATCACTGCTATCTTTTGAGCGACTCTTTAACTCCTTTCATTTGATTTGGGTATGCCGGCATCTGCGAGCCACATGGTTGTTGGCATAAGTGACAACCCTATTATTAAACGACGGCTTCCCGATGTGGTTGGGGCGAAGATTGCTGGCAAACATTGGATAGAGGGCGTGCGGGCGCTTTGCCCTTTTCGGCTTTTCGGGAACCATGGAGACTCAGGCTTTTAGTGGCCATACAATTGCGGGGTGTCGGATTGTCAGATTTAGCAGTAGACCTTCTGGGGTGAACGTATTGCGAGGGTCACTCATTAGCCATCTATTTTCCATTGCCGCTCTCGTGGACCGACATGTTCGAGTGCTGCTCGGAACCGCCGGGGAAAGTAAGAGAACGAGCGCGTTTTATGGATGCAAGAAAGGGATGTGATCAGAATATGATGTGTCATTATGCGCCATCACATAATGGATGGATGCGAGGAAGAAGGATGGAAGGCTTGAACGCATAAGGTTTCTCCCCGAAGGAATCCCAGGTTCAAACAAACACCGATGCCGTCACGGCTGTTCTGGTGAAATCCGTTGAAATCCGTTGCAGTCAGAATCCTTCAGAGGCGCAAGTCTCCATGACTCTATAAATGGCATGTAGGATCTAACCCGACAGTAGTAAGACGGTGCAATGTGACACAGACATCTGCTCCCAGACGAGACTGAATATCATAATACCCGAGAAATATCCATTCTCTCAGACTCAGTTCGTCTTGAATGCATATCACGGTACGTAAAAAAGTACCTGACTAGAATATTGAGAGTGCAGGAGCGCTGAAGGCAAGGGATGATGGACTATGAATGAAGGCTTTGATCTAAGATGTGGCTTTGAGTCACCATCAAAAAGGGTGGATCTATGAGTGACTAAACTTGGCCGGTATTTCGAGAGGATGGTGTACAATCTCGATATGTTGATCTTGGAAAACAAGTTCACGGAAGATACCGACTGAGATCTCTATGATGGGATCGCGTCTGGCTGGGGGAAATCAAAGAATTCTAATTCCGCCGACCCACAACAGAACGAAGCACCATACGGTACTGGAGACCTTCCAGAGGTCAACCAATCGGGCGGGGGGGCAGGCATCTCGGAGCGGACGAGGTCAAGATACTGAAGGGAACCGATAGGCTGAAGAAGTTGAAGCAGCGCGAGAAAGACTGGAGGAGGTACAGCGACTAATGAACAGAATCAATTCAGGATGGATTTTGAGTTGTTTACAATCAAGATAGTAACAAGCAGTGCATGCGTCCTTCAGATGGAAGTAAATCTCTGATCTGGTCGTGGTGTGACCGGAATCCGCGGCCTCAGGTCAGGCTAGATCTCACCTGGTCGAAATAGAGTTCCTGGACGAGAAACCTGATATAAGAGCTTCGCGTTTTATACGAGTCCGAAGCCCACTTTCTAGTCGTATCGACATCGTTCTCTGGTCACTCCACCAGAGCCAAGCCTCTTGCCTCGCGTGTTGATCGACTCGGCGTCGGATCTGCGATAGGTACCTCCCGCCGGTTTCCAAGCCCTGTTGTTCGCTAATATACCGCAATGGACAGAAGGCTCTATCACCGCACTTGGCGCAAAATTTGCAGTCGGTTTTGAAAGCGCAAAGGTAGTCGAACATTCTTCGCTACGAGGACAGAGCGCGGACTGACAATCATGTCCTGGCAGGGTTTAAGGCCGCACGTATACGAAGAGTCGTCCATCATCCTCGTTGCGCGACAGTACGAGTCCAGTGCATCATAGCAGTGGACACAAAAGACCAGGGGTAGGAGCCACTAGTGTATGGCCCAAACCTGGTTGCGTCTGTCGTCTCCGGCAAACACCGAACACCGATCTGATTTTGGTATGAACGTTGACAACAACAATCATTCATCCTCTGTTGCACCCCGTCCTATTCCTGCCCCTTCTGAACTTAACCACCGCTGGGATCTTGGAGAAATTCTCAATCCTTCCTCTTCCGCCCCAAACTTTCCTCGCGACCGCAAAATGTCCCTAGACTTTTCTGCGAAGGCCGCCCAGCCACAGCATGGCCTTTATGCCCAATCTGACCTCGATCAGCCCTTCAGTATACCCAACTCAGAAAATGTAAGTGCCTCGTCCCGTTCCCTTTTTCCGTCCGTGCTCATCGACTTTCCAGACCGACACCATGGATACCGCCGACCACTCAAATTACGAGCTCTTCCCAAACTCTGCCTCGAACGGCTCGCTTTCCTCCCAAGCATACCGCACAAATGCATCCTCGTCGTCATCTTTAGGCCACAACTACGGCATCGGTTCCGACAACCTCTACACTCATCCTCCTTTCAACGATTCTGTTCCGTCATTCACCGGCTCTGGTAGCAGCAATCCGTACGACATCATGGGCGGCCTACCATCATCCTACAACAGCAGCAGTAGTGGAAAGGTTTCACCGCTAACTCCCAGCGACTCCGTCAGCGGCTTCAATGCACCCCCAGATTTCCCTCCGCCCCTCGGCGTCAAGGATTTCCAACCCAGCTATCCGGATATTGAGCGTCGCCTTCCAGGTGCTGGATACCCAGCATTCGAGGAATATGGCATTGGCAATATCAACACTGGCATCTCCTACCCTGGAAACAATATTCAACCATACCAGGAACGACTCGGTCGCTTCCCACCTGAGCCCCGATACAACCATTCGGGACCTGTCCCCAATGTATCCCACATGCCCCCCGGTGTACCGCCTCATGCAACGCACGGTTTCGATGGGATGCAACATTACCAGCCGGACCCACACCAAGACATGTCCCTCCGTATGCCTACTGTCGATGAGACACTTGCGCGCATGCGCCTTCACCCGATCATGGGCCAGTCCAATGACCTTCAGACGTTCATCCGGTACGCTGTTACTTTTGTGTTGGGGGTGTTTTAACGCTTATTCGTTCAACAGGCCTTACCTCGATCAGTATGTCCGGACGCCTAATCGACTTGCCTTCGGCGAAAGGACGATCATTGTCATGTCCAGCAAAGTTGCACAAAAATCGTATGGTACAGAAAAACGGTACGCAGGAAGCCCTTCCCTCTGCGGGGGTATTTACTGACCCACCCTTCCAGGTTCCTCTGTCCGCCTCCGACAGCCATTATGATCGGTAATTCCTGGTGGACCGATGTCGTCCGGAGGGGAGAAGACCCTAAACTCTGTCCTCCCCGCGTTGTTGTTTCGATATCTGGAGAACCTGTTCCACAAGAGGGATCGATCGAATGGACAAGTTCGTCAGGCAAGGCGTTCGATGTCAGTGATCCTCCCACCGGCACAACCTACATTGGTCGCTGTGTTGGAAAGCAGCTGTTCATTTCGGACGTTGATGAGAAGAAGAAGAAGGTCGA
>JAEUWQ010001983.1:0-11454 GCA_018524765.1 Podaxis sp. AQ799166
ACAACTCCAGCCAAGGATGGGGTGAGAACTGGCATGTTCAACCATGGATCTCTGATGTTGTTGATATCATAGATCTTGAGGATGATCCATGAGACATCGGGTCTTGTGGGTTGATGCAATATTCAGAGTATACAGCCAGGAGTGTCCTTCTCCTATCAAAACCATGGTCATAATGATATTGCAGATCCAGGTTAAGCTGTTATGAATATTGCAGACTCCAAGATCACCGAGGAGACTGAAGAGCCCAAGCAGCAAACTTATGAAGAATGGGATTTGATGAAGCACATGATGGTAAGCCTCTGGCAGGAAACCACAGAGTTGCGACAGACACTTGATTGGGAAATGTGCGAGAAGGTAGATGAAGTGTGTCGCTACCATGGAGCATACTTTCCCTGTGATGACGATTTGTGATCAGACACTGAACTTACTACTTCCCCTTTCAGACATTCTTCTATATTTGGACTAGGTATCAGTTTCGTCTCTTCTGTCATATTTATGCTCACATCAATTATGTTCGCCCTTGCAGACTTTCATCTTGTACCATATGCACTCCTTCCTTTCATCCCCTATGCCCTATGCCCTATGAATTCCCTTTCTTGTATGCCCTCCTTCTATTCGTCTTCTATGTTACTATTGATCTACTTCCTAAAGTAGTCATAGGACTCAGTATATGTACAACACCTGGACATGTAGATTAGCCAAGTCTAATCTTAATGTGTGTTACCCCTCTTAAACCTACACCTCTTCGCCCTTGTGTGCAGCTTTCTCCTCTCAGGCTTCTCATCAACATCTTGTCCTACAGAGTGTGCGATCTACACGAGTTTGCTGCCTAGAGACAATGTGAACAGCCACTTGAGGTTAAACAGAGCAGTTCCTTCAGACCTGTACAGGACAAGGACCTCTGCTCATCTCACTTACAAGGATAGGCTCTGACTTAGGCATTACTCAGCCAAAGAAGAACCTTGTAACATAAGCCACATACCTCAAGCATTTTGAACCACACCCATGATCCCTCCTTACACAGGTCCTTCAACTTTGAAATAATGCTCCGACAGAGGAGCCAGTCTTTGCCTTGAATATATGGATGATAGTGTTGTAAAAGCCCTGTCTCCTCACATATAATTGCACCAGGAAGGGTCCAAGACTGGGTGTTGACTGCTGGGGGCAGTTGTACTGCACCTGTGGCTGTGTCCTTAGCAGTTTGAGCAAGAGGGCAAACCTATCTACACATACCAGTGACAGGATTGCTCCTGATGACCCAGCCCATCTGCCACTGTGCATCTTCATTGCTTTTGAACATTTGTTGGATGGCTGTTCCAGCCTGAAGCTTGGCACCTTCAGGGGATGTCCACCACCCTCCACTTGTGGTATGCTTGAAGCGTTCGTTTCTTGCAAGTTCTGTTGCAATATTGTGACTTGGGGCATGGTGGTTAGAATAAATACTGCAAAGATGAAAGACTGCATTATATGACTCAAAGATCTCTGTTGAATAAATGATTGCAGGGCTGAAACGACAGATGTCCTCCACCAAGTAAGGTAATAGGTGAAGTTTGATCTTCATGATAATCCACTGTGGATCATATTGCCCCCAAGTGTCCAGCAAGTTATCAATTAAGACCTGGATATTGGTCTGTGAGGATGAGCATTTACCAAAGCCATATATGAGATAGAAAACTTACTAAATATTTGTTCATATCTTCAATCTCTGGATACCAGAGGAGTGCACTGAGTTCTCCTGTTGTATGCCATAGTGTAAAGACTTTCTCATTGACAAGGTCATGAAGTTGGAAGATGGCAAGTTGTTACAGGGTACAAAAATGCTTTCCAATCAGATTGTTCTTGTATCAGATCAGATACTGTGCATGTGGGGGCATGACAGTCAGCCCATTGAGGATGGCTGACTGCAACTGGTTGGCAAAGACATCCTCATTCTCCTTCCTAACCCAGTTGTTCCATGTCTCATACCAAATGTATTTGTTGTTACCAAGGAGGTAAGTGTGCAATATTTCAATGGGTGTATCTTGGTGGATATCAAGGCCATTAACTGCCAACAGGGGATTATAATGGATCCCAGCACACAATTCATTGGCTGAAGCTGTAATGTCCAAGGTGTGTTTGTTAATTATTGCTCTCCATCATAAGTTGAGACTCACTTACAGTCACTATTACCAAGGGACTTCAGCTGCTGGATGACCCATTCCCACAGCTCTTGCTCTATATCTCACTCAATCTCTTTCCTTCGAGTTGGATCAAGTATGTTTGCTTGTTTTATCCTTATGTCCTTCAGTTCTTTTGATTTTTCCAACAGCTGGCTGATCCAAAATTGCACAATCTTATCCTTTACCCCCATCCGAGATGGGTTATCATCATGGTCCACCTTCACAACTCCGGTACATGCCTGTTTTATCTGGCACTCAATGATGGCAGTCATGTTCTCAACAGTGTGTACTTCTTCTTTTGCTGTTTCACTTGTGATGGCCTATATGATATGGTGAGTGAAGCTATGTTCACAGACATACATCGAACTCACTGTATGTAACTTCAAATAGAGAGACTCCTCCTCTTTTTCCTCCTTGCTACCCCCAGCCTTATCTTGACATGAGTTAAACTTCCCCTTCACTCCAATATGGGACAATGTCTCAGACTGCTGGGGATTATCCCCAGAGAACATATGTGGGATGATCTGGAAGAGGATTGTCCTTTTGAGCTTGCAGTCATATGCCTCATGCCATACATTGGATTTGCTGCAAAAGTACATTAACTCTGCTTGCAAATTGGGACTGGGTGAACTTACAAGTCCTCTGTGAGTGCAGTAAACTGCTCCAATGATGACGCATGCTGGGATGTTGAACAGAACTGGACAAAATATTCCTGAGTGGATATTTTATGTGGTATGTTCAAATTGATGAAGCATGTGTTGGTATGTGCATTATACTGTTTACTTTGATTTCCAGACATGTTGTCACTCCATGGCATAACACAGATGCGGAACATTGGTCATTGATTGCCAATCTTATGGAGAGGGTTTGGCTGTGGGTAGGCCTTGGAATCCTCCTTGCATGAAAAATGAATGGCTGGTAAATTGTGAAGTATATCCTCAATATTGAATTGTAAGTCTGTCACAGGTATATGCCCTGTTTGTTCCATCATGATGTGAAATACACCTACCTGTTGAGTCATCAGTTTTCTGTTATGACATGGTATGTGCTCCCTTACCTCCTTGTCCCTTGTCACATTTGTTATGTTAACTGATGTTATTCCTTTCACAGTCACCCACTTTCTGATCAACACATATTTGCCATCCTCCTTGAGTGCAAGTTCACCAGTGAAGTATTGGTGGTGAGATGTGGAGTCATTGTCCCAATCTGCCCACATCAGTGTATTGGTATGGATTGTTGATTCTTCCAGCCACTTTTCTGCTTGTGATGACTTGCATACAGGCATATCCACCTCTGGATACAGCTGCATCAATACCCAGACCTCTGGGTTCACCCAGTCCTGGAAATCAGTGAGTTTTGACTTGCAGATGAATAAAAAATACTCATGAGTGCAAGTAAATCTGCAGGATGGTTCATATAGAAATGGTTTCCAAGAGATGATGTATGGAGTTTTGGTTTGAACCCCACTTGCTCCAGAAGCATTTTTTGTGTTTTCCACAGTGCTGAAAAAGCAGGTACATTCAGTGTACCACACTCCTGCATAACCCACAAAATAGCTTTTAGTTGCTTATCAGACAGCTGCATTTGAGGCAGACTGTCAATGTAATTGAGAAGGAACATCTTCAGCACAAAGTAAGTACACTTAACAGATGATAGCAGTTAAACTGACTGTTTTTGATTCATAAGGGAACCAATCCTTGGAGTCTCCCTCAGGTGGAAGTCTTAGATGCTCGAATAGCACCTCTTCAACATCCAGCTCATCTGGACCATCTGAATTGTCTTCATCAATGTGAATCTCATCAACAGTGAGTCCCATCTTCCCAAGTATTATGTCTTCTTTGCTCATTTTTTCAATTCACTGTCAAGCCATTTATCCTCATCCTTATCAGGTGAGCCTTTGCTGGTGCCTGCTGAGAAGAGAATGGGCTCTCATGTCCAATTGACATATTGGTTATCTTCATAGAAGTAGCCAGTAAAGATGTCAGCTTCATGATAACCCTTCACTATTGCTGTGTGAATGTCCATTGGTTCAGAAATCTGAAAGCTTGGTAATTGCACTGGCTGTAAAGGCTGAGGACTTGAATGTGAAGGTGTAATTTCTGCTGGTATGACTGCTTCATTCATTCCAGATTTCTTCATGTTCTTGAGTGCATGCTGATGTTTTTGTGACTCTAGATGACACTTTTTACCTGTTTGCAAGAAGGGTTTCTCAACACATGGTCCTTCTGGGTTTGACCATTCAGCACAGATTTTGCAGATCAAGTTGGCACAGTTGTTGGATCATCTACCAGAAACTCTATATGCTGGTCAGTTTAAGTTATGATTATTATTGTTGATTTTCTAACCTTCTTTCCATTGAGGTGCCATATTGATCACTTGAGCAGAGGCACCATGTGGGACTCAGGAGGTTGATGCCAGCTCTTGAGTCACACCACAATTAAATCTGCTTTCCTTATTTCTTTTCCCCATGGCATCCATCACTGACTGTTTGGACAGTCCTGCCACTTCTCCATCCCCCCAGCCCTTAGTGCTCTCTGAACCCTCTTTCGAGGTAGATGCTCCATTCACTCAGCCATTCATCAGAGATGACCAAGAAGACAATGCAGGAGACAGCACTGCACACCAAGCAAGTGTTGAACCTCAAGGACATGCCAAGTCTCAAGGATGTACTGAGCCTCAAGGGAGTATCAATGCATCTGACTGTGATAGCAGTCCAGTAGATAGCTGGTGTTTTTTGTCTCCCACTCCATTCAGCAACACACTGCCACCAAGCCAATTTCACCCAAACTTGAAGAGAAAGTTCACTGAAGATCTCACAAGCTTTGCCACTGAGCTGGCTCGCACACAAGGGTTATCTGAAGGAGAGGCTGCTGAAGTAGTCCAATTTGCAGGGGTATTTCACCTCACACTTGCCTTTTCTGTTACTCACAATGCCTTGCTTATAGTACTCACTGGATCAGAAGCTCATTGCAAAACAAGAAGCAGGCTATTACATATGAATGAGCAATTGCAGCTGCTAAAGGGCCATGGACCCTTACACCAACACTCAATGTAAGTCTGGCTCTTATCCTTTCTCATATATATTGATGCAGCTGCTTACAGGACAAAATCTGCAAGTATTATTTCCTTGTCATGGTTGATCCCACCCTTTCAAGCTATATTAAAGACAACACAGCTGTTGAGTTGGTTTTGGTATGATTTTATTTTTGTTGTTATTCTTATTTTCTCAGTGAATATTATGTAGGGCATTCTCCAGAAGTACTCTGGCTGGGGATACACCCCAGCTATGGCTAGAGACAAGATGAAACATGATATTGTTGAAGAGAAAATTTGTCACATCCTTACCATCATCCATTCTGACTTCAAATCAACTGTGAGCAGTTTTCTTTCAAAAATGTGTTTATGGTCTCAATCTCTCCAGCTTGTTCAATTCACAGTTGGGACATCTGAACCATCAAAGGACATCCATTCTCTCTACAGGAAAATCCTTATGAGCACTTCAAAGTCCAAGTATGCTCCCAAGGTCAAGTTGACACTTCAAATGGCAGCTTGCTTTGCCTTTTTGGTAAGTGTCATATATCCATATTGGGGTTTCACAGACTCATAAATGGTATAACACTCTGTATACCTTGCTTCAAAAGCCAATCAAGGTCACCATTTCTGGAGTAAGGTTGATGAACAGCTGAAAATGATCAAGGAGAAAAAGGATAGTAATCCCATTTGTATCTCAAAGTAAGTGTTTATTTCTGTTCTATACCTTTATTCACCAGCTCCTTCAAGTTTTTTGCTTGGATTCTTGAAGCTGATCATGAGACATATGCTCTTCCCACTGCAGAGGAGCTGCTTTTTAATTCAGCTTATACAGTTGCTGATCATATTGATGATTTGGAGGCTTCAGCTGGTGCATTCTGTGCATAAGCCTTAGACATTCAACTTCCCTACTGTGTCATACCCTGAACAAGTTGTCTATAGAGTATTTTCACAATAATGTTATTTGTCCCAGATCTAAGTGTCAGTGATATGTTTTCTGTAACATGGTGTGATTTTATTGTTCCAAAAAAAGCAATTTAGTGGCAAACCCAATGCACCTGTCCTAATGTTCCAGATATCAATATGAAGATCATGTGGATATTCCTGCTGAACATTTGAGCTCTTATGATATTAAAGGATATGTAGACCCTGGATGTCATCAGATTTAGTATCTAATGACATCTATTAACTTATACAAGGCTATTCAGGGGATATCATATGGATGAACTGTAATATTTGGCAGCTAATTTTGTAATACCTGCTGTCAAATGTCAGTGATGTATTTACTAAGGCCAGTGGTGTAGATGCCCATTAAGCTCTTGGAGCCTTGGTTACAAGCCTGGATTTTGTAGATTGTATTATTCAGTTTAACCTTTCCCTAGACATTCTTGGATCTTATTCCTTGTAAATACTTTTCTCTGGCCTATTCCTTCTGTCATACTTTCCCATCAGAATTTCTCATCTAGTTATCTTATATTTTCCATTTACCCATAATTATTTCCTGCTTATCTTGGCTTTTTCTGTTATCTGATGTATCTACTCTGCTCCTGTCCTTCAGATGTCCAGATGCATCACATATGGTCTCCTTTTCTAGTATCTTCACTGTAATTATCAGTCTACATGCTTATTTGCATTTTCCTTTGAGTAGTTACTATTGTTCTGCTTATCTGTTTACTTTCTGGACTTTATCCTGACCAGTAGTATATGAGTAGCACTACAGCCATTTGTACTCCTTAGTCCCAGCCCACTTCTGGAGGCTCCAGTGGCCCTCTGGACTCCAGAGATAGCAATGGCAAAGGCATTGATCCTGGTGAGGATGAAGATGAAAATCATGGTCCCCAGGAGCTTTTAGCTGATGCTGTCAGTCACCTTGTCCAGTCCCTCTGTTCCCTTGAGTGGAGCAATTCTGTTGGAACCACCCCCTGGACACTATGACATGTCTGGAGAGACACAAAACACTATTTATTATGACAATGCATGGTGTGAATATACAAGACATGTTCACCCCTTTAACTCTCCCTCCACTATCAATCCCCTCACCATGTGGTGAACTAACCTCTCCTATCCCCATCCCATTGCCACCAGTGGATGTATTGGCTCATAATTTGTCCACCACTGGTGAGGAAGCACCTCTGGAGCTTTCCCTCTTCCCTGAATTTGAATAGAGTCATCCTCTTGCAACACACCCCATGTCAAGTGCTACCTGAAGGTCCAATAGTTCACATTCTGAACCATTGACACTGGAATTCTCATGCCCTACCCTCACTGATGTGGTCTCTTTAGAAGACCAAATCAACTCAATATTTACAGGCTTTGGTGTTATTAAATGCCAATATCAACATCTTTTTTTTTTAAAAAAATAATCCACTTTTATTGCAATAGACTAGTTACTACAAATGGTGTGTAATAGCAGTCCCAAGAACTGAAGTTAAGAATAGAAAGGAAGAGAAAAAGGAAGAAGAAAATTAAGAAGGTGAAGAGGTGTAGGAGTAGGAGAGCTACACTATGAGGCAAGAGAAAAATGAAAAATCCTTTTTAGTGAACATCTGGTACTCCATTTCTTGTAAGTCACTCTCTTCATGTAAGGTGGCATGTGTCAAACTCCTCTCTGGAGATGGGTCCTTGGATCTGGTCAGCAAAAGAAAAAGCTGTTGGGTTTTCACATAAAAAGTTGATGATCCAATAAAATTTGGATTGATCACTATTGGGATAATAATGCTCTTTTTCCATGTCATCATTGGACCTAACCATGCACCACTGATGCAACAAGTTTTTCCCACTACCTACTTTCTGGCTTACAACAATGTTCAACATCCTTGCAAGAATATGCATCTTCAACAGTTCCTGAATGTTTTGCCATCAATGAGAGCAACCATTAGAGGGATTCTCATGAGTAGGTGGTGCTATATTAGTGGAACTGGACTGAAACTGTATTGTTGTCACTCTATGTAGTCCATCTAGCTCACATATATACCTACTACAACTTGTATAACTTGTAAACTCCATTCTTTGCTGCCTGAATGGTCTTCCTCCCCATGCCAAAGTAATCATCCCTCATCATCTCCTGAACCATGTGGTCTTTGCAGATTTGTGACATGCCCACAAACTGTGTGGACTGTATGCAACCCATCTCCTCTCCCACAGTCACAGGTTCGGATGGATTGAGTAGTTGTTTAGTCATATCTTCCCACCAAACCTTTGACTATTGGTTCACATAGTTGATATGGCAACCACATGGTGGAAGGATGGAGATTTTGGGTGGCTTGAGAGCTTGTAAGGCTCTCTCATGCAGTAGTACATCTTGAGCATTCACAATAACAATGAATACTTTGTCAGTCATCTGGTTAATATCATTGGCCTTGAGCAAGAAAACAGGGGAAAGGATCAATGAGCACACAGCTGGACTGACCCACTCCTTGACCTTGTATCTCTTTGCTAACTCCAACTGCTGGCTTGGGCTAATTTGATTGAAGTGAGTCCACACAAATTCCTTGCCCCTTTCAATGTTTTAATAATATGATACTGATAATATTGCCAGCAGGCACTCCTCCTCAACCTTGCCCATATCCATCTGTCATAACCACTGTTGGATTATGGTTAGTGGGGACTTGGCTCCACTAGGGCATGACTCATCTATAGAAAAACCAATGAATGAAATGCTCCAATGCATCTGCATCCATTCCATCCAAGAACACTGGGTCCCAGTCAGTGCCTTTGGGTCTGCCTACAGGACAGGTGTCTATGAGATCCTGAAAGTGAGTGGAGAGTTGGTTAAGGTGAGTGATGTTGAAGCAGAATAATTGATTTTCCACCTAATGATTTTTCACCCATCCCAGCATAGATATTAGAAGATTCACAGTGGCATCATTGTTAATCAACTCACCTGGAACACCAGTAGATGGTCCTCGACCCAGCATGCTGGATCTGGATATCTAACCCAGTCCTTGGTTGGCAGCTGCAATGAATATGCAGGAGGCTGAGTGCAGAGAAAGGAAGTGTCCATTTCCTACCAACACTGTAGTGCTGTGGGGTTGTCTTCACCTTTTATAGTGAACCATTGCATGTATTATTATCATTCACTTATATTGAGATTATTGGATTCTGATAACTTATCCATGCCTATCAGCCTTCTGTCTCTCATATGCTTTCCAGACCACTGCCATCTGCCACCAGGTGCTATGCCTCTTGAACCTCAACTCCCATGCCTGCCCAATGGCTATCAGTTCTCAGTAGCAGTCTACACCATATTTCAGGCTCTTGATGTACTCTACAAGCATGGCCTCTCTGTGGCCTGCAGTCAATTTGAAGTCAATAGTTGGAGAATCCTACACTACAAATGCCTCATTGCTAATGAGGCCCAGCTATTACTCTAGGCCATTCTCAATTGCACCAAAGGGAAGGTATTTCAATCTCATAGATACAAGCATGCAGGGAGCAGCTTTTGTCCCTACAGAAGGTATTACAAAACTGGAGATCTGAACTGAACAGTGAGTGAGTATCAACTGTATTAGCATGCATCTATGTATATTGATTTTGCACTAGTACAGGATTGGTGGTTCATAGAATTTAGCCAGTGACCACAGAAAGAATGGGTCAGAGAGGCTGCCCAAAGAAGGTGATAGATGAAAGGGTCATTTGTAAGTTGATTTTTGGTTTGGGAGCTATGTCCATCAACAAACTCTCTCACTTTCTGGGAGCTTCAAGCCAAACCATCCACTATTCAATGAAGTACTATGGGATTAAGAAAAAGGTGTTTCTTCCTATGTCAAATGATGACCTTGATGCCATGATTTCAGCACTCAAAGAATGGTGACCAAATATGAGTCAAAGATATGTGTTTGGATTTTTACAGAAGAACAACATCCATATCCAGAGGAAACATATCATAGACTCAATGAGGCAAGTCATGGGACTCAGAATTGTGCTCCACAAACATATGCAGAAGAAGATTCATTGGCAGCCTTATCATGTCTTGCAACCTCATGCTCTTTGGCATATCAACAGACATCATAAACTAATAAATTGGGGTATTGTCATTCATGGAGTGGTCAATGGCTATTCATGGTTGGTGAGTAATTCAGAAGGCCACCTGACTCATAAGACTAAGAAGATTATGCTTCTAGATTACTGGCATCAAAGCCAGTACTAACAATATGTCTGCAACTGTGTTATCAATGTTCACAGAGGCAGTTGGGAAGTATGGCTTTCCTTTGAGGGTCAGAGGTGATAGAGGTGGGGAGAACAAGGAGGTCTCAATGACAATGATCCCCCTATGGGGATTCAATCAAGTGAGTTTCATTTGGGGATCATTGACTCACAACACTCATATTGAGTGCCTCTGGGTTGAAGTTGGCACTCAGTTTGCCTGAGAATGGAAAGCTTTCTTCTTGTGGCTCAAGAGGCTTCACTTCCTTGATCAAAAGGATTCCACCCATCTTTGGCTTCTCCACCATCTTTTCCTAGGCATGATAAATTATGATTGTTCCAAGTTTCAAGGGAACTGGAACAACTACCCCATAGCATGTGAAGGGCATAATATGTCACCAGTAGTATGTGCAGAGTTGGTCATCTTGCTTCATAACTTATATTTTATCAGCAACTAGAGGCTGAGAGCCAGTTACTGCATGGGTTCTATGGAGATGAATGTGAAGGTGTTCCTGTTGACCTCATTGAGCAATATTATGGTGTCAAGGGTCCTCAGTTGAAGTGTAATCCCTATCAGAGTGGTGCTAGATTTTTGCAAGATGAAGAAAATGAGGTCAATGTAGCAAATAAACAGATTAAATCCAATGCATACCCAGAAGCTATTCCTGTCCCACAAGAAAGGTGCCTGCTACCTTCCTTTTCCAGTAACCACCATCATCTCCCTCTGTGATTTGTAGCACTATGGGCAAATGAAGAAATAAATTTGAACCCCTTGACCTCTCTGAAGTCCCTAAGACTCCCTAGCAACAACATCTGACCTCCTCAAGTTGGTCAGATCTATTGTATCACCCACTACACACATTGGAGAACCTAAACCATCCTCTCACTCCTTCCTCCTGGCCCAACCTAGAAGGCCAACAAACACCTCCTGAATGACAATGGATCAGAGATCTATTCACTCCCAATCCTGCTCCTGCTGGCACCACTGGGCAGTTCCAGGGCTCAGCCTCTTTTGTGATGGAACTTGACACCTTCCCTCCTCCCCTTCATGAGCAGACTACCCCCAAGGCTAAGACTGCCCCTTCTGCTCTCCCTTCCTCTCCCACCCCTACCAAGGTCC
>JAEUWQ010000011.1:0-61873 GCA_018524765.1 Podaxis sp. AQ799166
CACCTATATGTTGACTACACACCTGGTTTCATTCGCAAAACATGTAAATTGAAGGAAGACAGAAGCTCAAGGTTGTGGAGACTTCACCGGGACTGCGTTGGTTGCTGACAAGATTTCTCATGACCTTCTACTCGCTTCGCTATATACGCGAGTGCGAGTGAGGGCGACATACAATGATGACAGGCCTTGTTTGTACTTGACAAACATGTACATAGAGCGTACTTAAAGTGCACACCTAATCGTATCTGACATATGCATCAAATTGATGGCTCCTTTCAATAAATGTCGCCCACTTGGATAAACTGGACCATACTCAGCCCAATTTGTTGTTCCATAGACAGATTTAGGGTGATGGGTGCCACAAATAATGCAACGACCACCATATTTCCAGCTCTGCCTCCCATTTTCTGCTCCCACAGCACAGTAGTTCGAGGAAGTGTGCTTCGCCGAGCATCTCCACCTGAACATATCTTTCTCTTCTTATCATTCCTTTTCTTCTCCTCAGACACAGCACGCACATAGTCCAATTGGTTCTGTACTAAGCGAGGGCAAACATAGCGTGCAAGTCCACGAATATAAACTGCATTTGGTTTCGAGGTGAGTTGACACATTCATCTACGCTCACATCGAGTGTCTCCTGTTGTTTGCTTCTATTCTCCTTCTCATATGAATTATGACAGTGAACACCGTTTACCTGCGTCAGGCTCAGACGCTGCTCAGTCACGAGAACTCATACAGAAAGACTTGGACACGATGCAGGTGCTTGTCGACACAAAGGAATTCTTACAGTACCTGCTTCCACTCCCCACAGGCTCTGCAGAATGTCTTTCTTCCCTCCTCGACACTCTCCAACAAGACGGTCTTTATGAATATTCAAAATGGGCTGGCCTTCCCAGTGGAGGAGATTCAATATCAGAAAGAACGATATATGGCCCTCTCGCTGAACTTTTTGAAGCGATTAATAGACGGGCCCACGAAAGCAACGGTGGAGGTCAGAACTGGGGGGACCGGTTGAATGGGGAGTGGTTTAATTCACATGCATTGTTTCCCCAATTGAGCAGCACTCGCTCGAAGAGTCACAAACCCGGTATCGTTTTTACTCCCTCGGCCAACGTTGCAGTAATGGCTTCCTCACTGGCGGGCGATCACGGTGATCTCCAGGGCGATGACAAGGTGACAGATTTGGTATGCTCTCAGAATCGTTAACCGTATTCGAGCTTATTGGTAAACAGGCAGAAGTAGGAGATGACGAGGCGGGAAGCGATGCAACAAGTTATTCCGTTTGGGGAGAAGAAGTGAGTTCATCTTTCGCCATTGATTATGTGGTATTGAGTGGTCTGTTGTTCAGTCAGGGGGAAAGGTGCATGGAGTGTGAACCTCCTAGGATGTGACATTCTGAAACTCACACTTCCTCTGTATGTAGGGCCGAACTCTATGGTGGCTGCATGTTTTCTCGGTACTTGAAGTCAAGGCGAAGAGGGGGGATTCATCTCTGGCGCAGTTGGCCACCTACATTCGCCAGATCTTCATGGCACAACTCGACCGCATGTTTGTTTTTGCTCTCACTCTCGAGCTTGATCAGCTGCGTGTCCACCTTTTCGACCGTAGTGGGGTTGTCAGTACATACCCCATCGACATCCATAAAGTTAGTTTCTCCTCCCTGATCTGTGGGTACACTCTAATCAACAGTACAGAGCCCTATGGAGTTTCTACATGTCATAGCAAGTTTCACTTGGTTGCCGCCACAAAAGCTTGGATGGGACTCTACCTTCCGTGTGTGGGATGGCCAAAAGGCTGTTCCTTCATACAAACTCTCACTGGATCCACTCGGTGATTGCCTTAATGCCTACCATCTTCCATGGGTCATCGATGGTTTCCCTCCGAGGGCGACCGACACCGATGCGGGTGCGTTGAGCGGCCCCAGCAATGCCAATGGTCTTGACCCTTCTCGTGACCGCCAGCCCTCCATTGCACAATATGTGACTGTCCGGTGCCTCAGTCTTCAGGAAGCGGGCAGGCTCTGGGGTAGGGCGACCATAGTGTTCGAGGTGATTCTATTGGATGATTGGATAAAGAGGAACGCTGAGGTATTTTAACCAACCTGGGCTTACGGAGTAAGATAACTGATATGATGCAGGCGCAGATCTATGTGCTGAAACAATCATGGCAGAGATTGCCAGGGCTTAACTCGGAGATTGAGGTTTCGTTAAGCAATGCTTCGCAAAGGGCCCAGGAGTCCAGCGATTGGTCGGAGCGCTTGAGCTCCTTGCGCCATGATCTTGAAACTCAGCCATATGAGGCATGCATCCTTCAACGTGCCGGCCTGGATTCTTCGCGCTTGCACGAGGCAGGTTATGTCATGTCGGAAGGCGAGAAAGTCTCGACTTTGGGATTCATCCGTAAAGGCCTTACCTCGGAGCCAACTCTATCGCGATCGAAATTGAAAAAACAGTCGGCTTCAGGATCTAACGCCTCCCGAACACCGCACACTCAGACTCAGAACTCACTCACAGATGGTATGGCGAGAGAGCGGCCCGCCAGCAGGAGTTCTGCGGTGGCGGAAAAACCGCCCGAGGCAGTTTCCCGTACCCTGACTCGAATGGTCCTCAAGCTCCCTGGGCTGACAATCAAGTTCTTTGATAACAAATCGGAGATTTTGAGAGGTCTTCTTGGCGCCCTCAATGGTAAGTTTATTTGTTTTGGAATTACATTATTCTTACCGATTCTGGCAGACCACGAAAAACTGTACAAGAATGGCATAATACACCGAGACGTCAGCATCAACAACATTATTCTGTCGACTTCGGGTCCATCAGGCCATCTCATCGATTTCGACCACAGTAAAATCACAGTGCGAAAGCTCCCCTTTCCACATCAAGAAGAGGCCAAGGGGCTGCAGCCTGAAGATTGGGATGGTGCCTTCGTCAATTTGACGCTGTTTCATCACGATGTTATCGAATTGAGTGCGCGTTTATGCGGGAACCTTTATGATCAATATCTGGTTGCAGTTGGGAGAACCAATCGAAGGCGTGCCGGTACTGGGAAAATTACGCTCAACGATCTTGGTTGGAATGATGTAAGTAATCTTTCTTCCCAGCGTCCTAGTTGCTCACCCTTCCTCTCCAGTTCTATCCTATCCCTTTCTTCGATCGACGACGAACAGGGGTCGATCGTATCACAGTCCGTTCTTTATTATAAACATCTATTCCGTCAATCTCACTGCATCGTTTAGGGAACCCTTGCTTTCATGAGCCATAAAATTGGCACCGATGACGAGTTGGCCCACACTGCCATGCACGACGTGGAATCCCTTTGGTGGGTCCTTGTCTACATCGCGATCACCCTGGGCAAACCTGGGGTTGATTCTGAGAAAACGGACGAACAACGAATGGTCATACGAGCCTATTTCCATGATCCCACACTATCCGGGCGAAACAAGAGACGCCTCTTCGGCGACCCTGGAAAACTCGAAGCTTTCTTGGCCAACGTTGATGATTACTTCGATGACCTCAAACCCTTGATCAAGCAATGGTTCGAGATTCTTCGATTTGTCTGGTCTTGGGGGAAGGGTGTTGAGTTCCACTACCCACACCGTGTTATACGCAAGCTTCTTGAAGAGACTATTGCCAGCTTCCAAAATGAACCCAGCACTGGGGCCTCTTGGAAGGAAAAGTCCATGCAGGAGATTAAGGAGGCCATTTCTCAACAGAAGACTGTTCACATGTTGGCTTCAAAACGGACACCAGCTGCCCCTGCCCAGCCTGCTCTTGCTCCACTTGTTCATACCCCACCTGCACCTGCCCCGCCCGCTTCTGTTCAGCCCGCTCCCGCCCAGCCCCTCTCGGACTCCTCGAAACCCAGGCTTCGCTCCCCCCCCTACGTCGCCGCCCATGAGGAAGAAATCCAAACGAAACTAGACACCCCTTTCCTTTTTGTCTCCTATTAATGTCATATGTTGCATACCCAATCTGTAATACAATTAATGATAGATAGGTCAACATCTACCCATGTTGGATCATTGATACCTAGTCGAGTCTCTATTCTGCTTGTATATTCACCGGCCTTACAGGATTTTTATAATCAATTCATTGGCACTGGACTGTGTTACCAGAATCATTGGCATCCTGTCCGAGCCCGAGGCGATGGGAAATTGGACTCTTGAATTCTTTACATTTGGCGCTTAAATGGACATTGGCGCTGCACTCGGGTTCATAAAACAATGGAATAAACCAATGGATCCAATTTTATAAAGCCATCAAGAAAATCATTACGTCCTGCCACCGAATACGAACACTGCATCGTATCTATTTAATATCCATACCGACTCCTTTATTATCAGGTGTTACTCCCAGCCGCATAAACCTGAGCAGAAAACAAACAGCATGTCAGCAGGGGTTGAACAGCACCCCAATGGAGCCAGAAACTAAGGCAGGAAGCAAACGAGAAAAATAGAGAAAGGCACAAACCTCCGATCCAAAATCAACCCACCAACACGCCAAAAAAGCGCTACAAAGAATGACAACGCGCGCGTGCTCTACATGATATCATTTACCTTTTCTTTCAAAGATGAAATGAACTGCTGGAAACTCGTCAACATGCCTGCGCGATCTTGAATGAACACGCTAAGGACGTGACTGAGAGTAGGGATGGTGGTGACTGCCTTGCCATCGCGTAGGACATCATGGCTGGGCAGGTCAAAGACGTCCATGACGAGCTGAGGAACGGCATCATGCCCAATCCAAAGGATCACATTCTCGAGCAGCCAAAGAACAAGTACTGGCAACACCTTCAAATTATCCGAATCGCAGGCTGCCCCCACTCAGCACCTCCCAAGATCATACTCATCTTGTATGCAACGAGAATGCATTTCAAAATGAGTAGCTTCCCTCACTCTGGGATCTAGCCCCTTGTGTTGTGATGCTACATCATTCGAGTGAGCAATTTTATGCCCCAGAAACAAGCTCAATTGTCATAACATTTTCTTCGCCTACGTAGTGCCCGATAGCCGATACTTTATTCTTCGACTTATATTTTCCGCACAGGTGTTTTCCCACCTCAGTCATCTACCCATATCCGTAATCCTAGAGACACTGAGGTTAAATACGCTCGTTAGACGGGACATGTCCTTCTCTTGGTTCTCATGACCTTCTACTCGCTCTACTATATACACGAATGGGGAACCCACATGCAATCACGACAGGCCTCGTTTGTATTTGACATATATGTACATAGAACATAAATCAAGTCTTGAAGTGCGCACCCGATCATATCTGACATATGCGTCGCGTTGACAGCTCCTTTCAGTCATGTCGCCCACTTGGACAAACTGAGCCATATTCAGTCCAGGATAGACAGGCGTAGGGTGATCACTGATGAATGCCACAAATAATGCAATGACCACCATATTTCCAGCTCCGCCTCCCATTTTCTGCTTCCACAACACTGTAGTTCGAGAAAGTGTGCTTCGCCGAGCATCTCCATCTGAACATACCTTTCTCTTCTCGTCGTTCCTTTTCTTTCTCCTCAGAAACAGCACACACATTGTCCAATTGGTTCTATATTAGGCGAGGGCAAACATAGCGTGTAAGTACACGAATATAAAAGTACAAATTGCATTTGGTTTCGAGGTGAGTTGACACGTTCATTTATGCTCACTTCAAGTGTTTGCATCTATTCTCCTTCTCGTTTGAATTATGATAGTGAACACTGTTTACCTGCGTCAGGCTCAGACGCTGCTCGGTCACGGGAACTCACACGGAAGGACTTGGACACGATGCAGGTGCTTGTCGACACAAAGGAATTCTTACAGTACCTGCTTCCACTCCCCATAGGCTCTGCAGAATGTCTTCCTCCCCTCCTCGACACTCTCCGACAGGACGGTCTTTATGAAAATTCAAAGTGGGTTGGCCTTCCCAGTGGAGGAGATTCAGTTTCAGAAAGCACAATGTATGGCCCTCTCGCCGACCTTTTTGAAGCGATCAATAGACGGGCCCATGAAACCAATGATGGAGGTCAGAACCGGGAGGACCGGTTGAATGGGGAGTGGTTTAACTCGCATGCATCAGCTCCCCAATTAAGCGGAACTCACTCGAAGAGTCGCAAGCCTGATATTGTTTTTACTTCCCTGGCCAACGTCGCAGCAACGGCTTCCTCACTGGCGGACGATCACGGACATCCTCGGGGCGATGAAAAGGTGATAGAATCAGTATGCTCTCAGAATTGCCAACCCTATTCATGACTTGTTGGTGAGCAGTCAAAAGTAGAGGATGACAAGACGAGAAATGATGCTGTGGATCGTTCCGTGCGGGAAGAACAAGTGGGTTTACCTTTTGCTGTTGATTATGTGGTGCTGATTGACCTGTCATTCAGTCGGGGGGAAAGGTGAATAAAGTACTGTCCTCCTAGGATGTGACTTCTCAAAGCTCACGCTTTTCCTAGGGCCGTACCTTGTGGTGGCTGCATGCATTCTCGGTGCTTGAAGTCAAGACGAAGAAGGGGGATTCACCTTTGGCACAGTTAGCCACCTACGTCCGCCAGATCTTCATGAAACAACTCGACCGCATGTTTGTTTTTGCCCTCACTCTCGAGCTTGATCAGCTGCATGTCCACCTTTTCGACCGTAGTGGGGTTGTCAGTGCATACCCCATTGACATTCATAAAGTTAGTGTTTTCTCCCTGATCTGCGGGTACATTCTAATCGACATTAAAAGAGCCCTATGGAATTTTTACACGTCATAGCAAGTTTCACTTGGTTGCCACCACAAAAGCTTGGATGGGACTCTACCTTCCGCGTTTGGGATGGCCAAAAACCTATTCCCTCCTACAGGCTCTCAGTGGAGCTGCTCGGTGATTGTTCTAGCGCCTATCATCTTCCATGGGTCATCGATGGTTTCCCCTCGAGTGCAGCTGACACCGATGCAGGCGCCTTGAGCAGTCCCAGCAATGCCAGTGGTGTCGACCCTTCTCGTGACCACCAGCCCTCCGTCGCACAATATGTGACTGTCCGGTGCCTCAACCTCCGGGAAGCGAGCAGTCTCTGGGGCAGAGCGACCATGGTGTTTGAGGTGATTCCACTGGATGACTGGATAAAGAGGAACACCGAGGTATTTTAATTAACCTCAGCTTACGGAGCAAGATAACCGACACAATGCAGGCGCAGATCTATGTGCTGAAACAGTCATGGCAGAGATTGCCAGGGCTTGACTCAGACACTGTGGTTTCGTTAAGCAATGCCTCGCAAAGGGCCCAGGAGTCCAGCGATTGGTCGGAGCGCTTGAGCTCCTTGCGCCATGATCTTGAAACTCAACCATACGAGGCATGCATTCTTCGACGTGCCGGCCTGCATTCTTCGCGTTTGCGTGAGGCAGGTTATGTCATGTCGGAAGGCGAAAAAGTCGAGACCTTGGGATTCATCCGTAAAGGCCTTACCTCGGAGCCAACTCTATCGCGATCGAAATCGAAGAAACAGTCGGCTTCAGGATCTAACGCCTCCCGAACACCCATCATTCATAATTCGCTTACAGATGGTATGGCGAAAGAGAGATCTGCCAGCAGGAGTTCTGCGGTGGCGGAAAAACCGCCCCAGGTGGTTTCCCGTACCCTTACCCGGATTGTCCTCAAGCTCCCTGGACTGACAATCAAGTTCTTTGATAGCAAATCAGAGCTTTTGAAGGGTCTTCTCGGCGCCCTCAATGGTAAATTCGTCGCTTCTGTGATAATGATTTCCTGACCCGTTTCGCAGATCACGAAGTGCTGTACAAGAACGGAATAATCCACCGAGACGTCAGCATCAACAACATTATTCTGTCTCCTTCAGACTCATTTGGCCACCTCATTGATTTCGATCATAGCAAAATCACAGTGCGAATGACCTCCTTCAGATCGCAACCAAAGCCCATGCGAGGGGTGCCTCAGCAGGACATACTTTCCCTGTTCCACGAAGATATTGTCAAGGTAGCCGCACGCATACACGGCTGGGATAAGCTTCCACTTTATTTGGTTGCAGTCACGTCAAATTGGGAACCAAGAGACAAGACTAGAGGCTTTACGTTGGAGGACATCGGTTGGACAGATCGTAGCGGGAAAGCCGATGTAAGTAGACATCTTTCCTTGCATCATAACTACTCATTCCCTTCCCCTCCAGTTCTATCCTATCCCTTCCTTCGAACAACGGCGAGCAGGGGCCGGTCGCGTTACAGTCCGTTCCTCACTGTAACACCTATTCCATCAACCTCACCACATCATTTAGGGAACCCTTGCTTTCATGAGCCATCAACTTGCAGCCGACGTCATGTTGGCCCACACCGCCATGCACGACGTGGAGTCCCTTTGGTGGGTCCTTGTCTACATCGCGATCACCCTGGGCAAACCTGGGGTTGATTCTGAGAAAACGGACGAACAACAAATGACCATACAGACCTATTTCCACGATCCCACGCTTTCCGGGCAGAACAAGAAACACCTCTTCGGCATTCGTGGAGACCTCGAACCTCTCTTGGCCAGCGTTGATGATTACTTCAATGACCTCAAACCCTTGATAAGGCAATGGTTTGAGATTCTTCGATTTGCCTGGTCTTGGGGGAACGGTGTTGAGTTCCACTACCCGCACCGTGTTATACGCAAGCTTCTTGAAGAGACTATTGCCAGCTTCCAAAATGAACCCAGCACGGGGGCCTCTTGGAAGGAAAGGTCCGTGGAGGAGATTAAGGAGGCCATTTCTCAACAGAAGACTGTTCACATGTTGGCTTCAAAACGGACACCAGCTGCCCCTGCCCAGCCTGCTCTTGCTCCACTTGTTCATACCCCACCTGCACCTGCCCCGCCTGCTTCTGTTCCGCCAGCTCCCGCCGTCCAGCCTCCCTCGGGCTCCTCGAAGTCCAGGCTTCGCTCCCCCCCTACATCGCCACCCACGAGGAAGAAATCCAAACGAACCTAGACACCCCTTTTCCTTTTTGTCTCCTATTGATGTCACATATTGCATACCCCGATCCGTAATACCATTGATGATAGATAGGTTGGCAGCCCACCCATGTTGGACCATTGATACCATGTTTCTGCTCGTATATTCGCCAGCCTTACGGGACCCATACAATCAGTTCATTGACACCAGACTGCTCCAGCAGCGCTGGCACTCCACCTGAGCCTGAGGCGATGGGAAATTAGGCTCTTGATATTTTTACATTTGGCGCTTAAACAGACATGGCGTCGCACTCGGGTTCACGGAATAATGGAATGAACCAATAGATCCTGTTTTATAAAGCCGCGAAGAAAAACATTACGCCCTGCCACCGAATACGAAACACCGCCTCGCATCTATCTAATACCCATACCGACAACTTTATCACCAAGTGTTGCTCCCAGCCGCATAAACCTGGAAAAAAAAATCGCATGTCAGCAGACGGTCGAACAGCACCCCAACGTAACCAGCAACCAAGGCAGGAAGCAAACCAAGAAATAAAATAAAAAGAGCACAAACCTCCCACATGAACTAAATCCACCATCCCACATGAACTAAATGCATCCAACCCAAAAACCAGCCCACCAACACGCCAATAAAAACACTACAAAGAACCGATAACGTGCAACATGCTCTATGTGGTATTCACCTTTTCTTTCAAAGACGAAATGAACTGCTGATAACTCGGCAATACATCTGCACGGTCTTGGATGAGCGCGCTAAGGGCCCACAACCTCAACGGAGGCTCGCCATCCTCTTTCACGAGGTACAGGTGCGGGTAATATACCCCACGCCTCATTTCGCGGACCTTTTGGATAATGGCATTGACACGCTGTGAGAAAGGGTTCTCGAGGACAGGGAGAGTGATCTACGGCGATGGTTGGCGTGTGTTAGTCAAGGACGTGTGTTGAGACTGTGGGATAGTGGCGACTGACCTTGCCACCGCGAAGGACATCGTAGCTAGGCAGGTCGAAGACGTCCATGACGAGCTGGGGAACGGCATCGCGCCCAATCCAGAGGAATATCGTCTGGCCGTCTTCAATCAAGAAGAGGCCGTGGCGCTCGAGGCGTTCGGAAGTCAAGGGGAGGGGCGGTGGCAGGATAACACCACTCTCACCAACGGTACCGGCCTGTTCAATAGGATCAACCTTTCCCGGATAGATGTAGTCGAATGCACTGGACCCACCTCAGGAGGCATGTTGTGCAGCGAGTAGAACATCGGGTAGATGTAAGGAATAAGCAATTGAGAGGGTAGCGATGTCAACAAAGCCTGGGCGTATGCACGAATATCGGGGGGAATCTGGGCACTTTGACGGATACCGACCTACCGAGCACGAAATAAGCATGAGGAAACCGCATATAAACGGAAAGAACTTTAAAGCCCACATTCTTGAGCAACCCAAGAACAAGCACCGGCAACATCTTCAAATTATCCGAAATCGCAAGTTGCGCACTCGCTCCAGCACCTCCCGAAGTCATACTCGTCTTGTATGCAACGAGAATATCCACAAGCCTCTGATAAACAAAATCACGAGCATCCTCTAACTTGTGCGTCAACGACCTCTCGACAGCCTTGTTTGCGAGAAGAGTGGTGATGGCAACTTGGTCAGCGGATGCAAAGACCTCGGAAAGGTTGGTTGTGGTGGGCAAAGCAAGGGTGACAACGCGAATGCGGCGTTCGCCATAGCAAGTTGTATGTAATACGGCGGTTTGGAAGACGACGAAGGGAGTAGTGAGGGCTTCCTCGATCTGAATCTCGATTGCATAGGATTGGTCCTGGGGGACGGCTGGCATAGCCAGGAGGTCGGTGGAGCGAACGAAGAAGTTGCCGTGGAAAGAAGACATGCGCAAACCTGAGTGTCGCGGAGAAAAATGAGGAAGCGAATATTGACGATATTTGGCCACTCACCGCGCGAGGCACGTACACGCATGACAGCCTCCAACATGATTGGCATAGCCAGGACTTCACCAAACTCACGAGCAAACTTGATTGCATCTTCTTGTCTTGCGGCATTAAACGCGGGGTAGTAGTATGTCTGACCGGAGGTGTAGTGAGGAAGGCAGGCTACACTGTCATGAGCATATTGTAGGACCAAGGAAAGGTAAATGCGTACCAAGACTGGCAACATCCTGATAGGCCTGACTGAACAAGAACATGTCTACTGAGACTTGGGCTCTTGAGCAATCAATGGCGAAGGTCTTGTAGAATGGCGACGCGGCTTGAAGAAGGCCGGATTCCTGAGAGTATGTTAGTTACAATCTTCGAAAGAGTAAATCGTAACCAGCCTTAGCAGTGCCAAGGATCTTCGGGTCTTCACGGTTCTTTAGAGCACCGGCACCGACACTGGGGAGCGACGAAGAAAGAACCACGATCTTGCCACCAATAGGAGACTAAAGAAACGAAGTCAACGCAGGAATAATAACCACACCAGGAATCACGTACCATCAACTTGAAACCAGCCTGCAAAGCAGGTCCCATCGCACTCCCGATGATACTGTTATCCTGGAACATGTCGTTGATCCTACCCAACAAAGTCTCCAACGATGACCGAGATTCCGCAAGGTTGACAAGGAGATCGGTAGGTTTAGGCAGGAAGACATCATCAATATCCGAAACGACGAGCATGGAAGAATCAGAGCCAGGCTAAACAGCGCTATGTCAGACCCAACTCGCGAGAGAAGGAGTAGTAGGCTTACTGGGATGGAGAAGAAGTAGAGCGAGGTGTCATAGCAAATGATGGCGACCTTGGTGCGCTGGTCCTCGTCGGGAATGCGATCAAGGTTCTCAAGGATTGTGCGAGTGGCAGTGGCAACCATACCTAAGAGGATCCGTTGAATTAGATACGGAAATTCTGAGGGTATGAAAATTGGAACTGACCTGATTGCACTGCAGCATGACTGACATCGATCAAGAACACATAAACGGCAGGTTGAGGCGGGCGAACCATATATTCCGTGGGAGCAACGAACTCGACGACAGAGTGATTAAGCTCCGCACGCTGCCACCTATCACCTGGCTGGTTCCGCGCTTGATCCCAGTCGAACAACTGGGGCACCTCATTGGACATGTTACACATGCAGCAACGCCATCTAGTCCCTTGTCAGGAGACCCAACTCACAAACAAGGGAACAAACGCACCGGTTGCCTCCATCGATAAACTGAACATAAGGATTGATATACGTCCGACAGCGACGACAACGCGCGATAACGGTGTCAGTCACGACGGGAACGGCCTCGTCACCATCCTTCAACGAGCGATAGGGAGTAAGGATCAATGCGAGCGGGATCTTGGCCTTATTCAACAACGATGACGTAGTCGGGATCGCGTTGATCGTGCAACGTTGATACGACGGGTCCGCATTCGCAAGAGGGGAAGGCGACACGCAAGAGTTCGGTGGGAGGCGAATTTCTGGCGGTGGCCGGTGCAATTCACGAGGGTCAGGAGGGGACGTGAGGAGGTTGGTGGTGTATAACTGGAACTGTTTTTGTCCGCCGATACCCATTTGCCCAAACTGCCCCGCGAGCGCATCTACACCTGGTTGTATATACTGTGGTTGTTGTTGACCATATCCAGAAGCATCCACGTAGGCAGGTTGTTCTGGTTGTTGACCATAATACGGTGGCTGGGCCGGGACGGGTGCTTGTGCTTGCTGAGCTTGGAACTGATTCTCGGCTGCTAGGCCAGGGGTGAAGAGCTGGCCACCGACAGGCTGAGGTTGGGGACCAGGTGGGGCATACATGGGATCGGGTACGACATCCGCGGTACCGTAGTATGCCTGGGTTTGGCCAGGAGCGTACTGACGCCTTTTGGAATGGTGATGGGACGGCGCGGCAGCAGTGATTGGGGGAGTTCCTGAGGGAACAGGAGCCTGCTGTTGAGAAACAGGCGGCTCCCACTGAGTGTGGCCAGTCGCGGTTTCTGTTAATCCTGAGTTTAGAGTTATCCCAACCACGAGACAAGTCGAACTGACCAATGAATAAGTATCGCTGGTGCTCAGGATTCCTGCGAAATTGTTAGGTTGTATTTTGCAACGATAATGGGGTGAAGTACCATTCTGCAGCCCATCCAGGGGGTAGCTGTTGAGCCGGGGAGGACATTGTTTAGAGAGAAAAGATTATGGCAGGGGGTATTAATTGGCAAAGTCCATATCGCCACGTCCTATCCCAACACTCACAAACACGTTGCATCACAGCCACAAACAATCACTGCCGTGGTCAGTACGTGGAATCCAATTAATCTGCTATTATCCAGTAATTACAGCGTATATCTAACTAGACTCATCCACCGCCGGCCCCGAGGCTGTAGATGGGTGACCCTTCATCTTCTTCTTCCGTTCTAGACGCTTAAGCAGCACGCCCGTACAACTCTCCAGGGACCGGGCTTCTTCATCAGTTGCATCCGCACATCCTCCCCATCGAATTCTGAGGTTCTCGTCAATCAGGAAGACGTAACCGACCCGCGAATTTGTCATTCCAAGAGCATCACGGACATACTCCATATTCTGACTCGACACCAAGTATGTCGACTGAAGCTCCTTTGGAATTACCTTGCGGAGGGAATTCAAGAATATATTGACAAGGAAGGACTTGAGAATGTTCTCCTGGAGGTTGACTTGAACATATTGATAGAGTGGATGTGAGGCATACCGCGCATGTGTTGGGTCCACAAAACCTTTGGCATTGATCTTGACTTGTGAGGCTCGATGAAGTGGGCTTCTGAGGACAACTTGACTCACCTCGGAAACCCTCGTGCCGAGCATAGCCAACACAGTAACCTTGCCAAAGCACATCTCTGTCGTATTTTTGGTCGAACCGTCGTCTAGGCTTTTGCCGGCAACATTCGGAAGGTATAAGGCTTTCTGAGCTGGACGTTCATTTCTGAGGATGCACATAGCGGAGGATACTCACATCCTCACGGATGAGCACCTTGGGGGCTATCCATGTCTTGCCGCCGTGCTTCCGGGTCATATTCAAGTCATGAAAATAGCCAACACTGGCCTCCTTTATTCTAGCAACGACATTGGTTAATGTACACCCAAGTAGAGACACTATGTAACGAACAGGTGTCTCCGCTGGGCCATGCGAACATCTGTGTCCATAAGCTCTTTCAGACGATCCGTCGTACTCTTGATGATGGTCGTTGGTCGTTCTCGGACACCGAGTGGACGGCTGAGGGGTGGTAGAGTATCCTTGTTGGGTGGATGGGAACCTTGTTCGACAGGAAGAGGATCATTGGAAGACTTTGGATTGGGAGAGTTGCGGAGATGGGGGGAAGAAGAGAAGGAGCGGGCCAGGAGTCTGTTTGGGATGGGGCGCACTGGCCATGCAAACAAGACCATTTTGTTGAATGCAAGTCGCGACAAGATCTCGTGTCCAATTTTTGGTGACCGCGTCTGTCACGTGAGGCTGTCCCCACAAACACATAAATTGACGCGCTTACTCGCCCTTTGTTGATCCACCGTCCTTCCCCTTTAACTACCACCAGCCCCCTTCTCCCTTCGCTCCAACTCGCATTTTCCTCTCTTCATAACCACTTACTAACAGAAATGGTGTGTTCTTTTGTCTTGGTCTTCCGTAGCTCATTCTGACTTGGCTTTTCTAGTCTGGCAAGGGTGTGTATCCCCGAGTTGCTATTTATCGCTGAAGATATTCACTTGTTTTCCAGGAAAATCCGGAAAGTCTTCTTCTGGTGGCAAGGCTGGTGCCGATGGCAAGTCTCAGTCCCGTTCCGCAAAGGCGGGTCTCCAATTCCCCGTCGGTCGTGTCCACCGTCTCCTCAAGAAGGGTAACTACGCACAACGTGTTGGTGCCGGTGCACCTGGTATGTCCTAATTCACATCCAATCATGGTTTTTCATCTGACCTTGCTCCTTTCTAGTCTACCTCGCTGCCGTCCTTGAGTATCTCGCTGCCGAGATTCTCGAACTCGCAGGCAACGCCGCTCGTGATAACAAGAAACAACGTATCGTCCCCCGTCATCTCCAACTCGCCATCCGAAACGATGAGGAGTGAGTCTATGTCTCACCGATATATCTCGATCGTCCTTTTGACTCGGTCTTTAGGTTGAACAAGCTCCTTGGTGATGTTGTCATCTCTCAAGGTGGTGTCGTACCTCATATCGCCGCCGAACTACTGCCCAGCAAGTCGAGCAAGGGCAAGAAGGAAGGCGAGGAGGCATAGAGTGACATTTGCTATCTACTATTTCATTGTTTAATCTATATTCTCTGTTGTTCGTTTTGTTGGTCTTTGTATCAATGTATTTCTACCTGTACGGACTCTGTCCTACTCAATTTAGTCGCCATAATTCGACAAACTTGAGACTGACCGATTGTTGACTTGGTCCGTGTGAGAGTATGTGCCTGCTGTTTGACCTTGTTGACTCTATAGCCGTGTGCCCGTTGGGCGCTAAATCCTGTCCTCAGAACGACAACAAACTCGTGCCCATGGGTTGGCTGAATCCTCCTGACCGACGAGAAATCACTCTCCTTCTCTTCTGCATTGCTGTATACATACTCGCATATAATCTAGAAACGTCTCTCCAACTTCTCGGCGTCGACTCAGTCGCCACCAGTGGTGCCGTATTCAGTCGCATTGGTCTAGGGAAAACCAGGGCAATAGATCGTGATGGCCGCAAACCATCTGGCTGGCGAGATATACTTGAACTCGACATCTACGGTGACTGGGCATGGGACGAAGGACATGTGGCTGGCAACGGTGACGAAAGGACCCAGCGAGCGGGCACAGGTCAACATGGGGCTACCTGGGTCGGTAGGTCCGAAATAGGCGAGGTGTCGGGCAAGCTATTTGGCGAAGTGCCAGTGGACCAGGCGTTGCGCTGGTGGCGGGACGACGTCCCCCAGACTAAAGTTCTAAAACACACTGCTGGTGCGTCTCTTAGCTATTTATTGTATACCTTTTGTTGACTCTTTCAACAAGGTTATACTGTGCTGGACAATGTGTTCATCTACAACGGTGGTGTGTATCTTGTCACTGACGATACCACCGACTTTCCCCCTATTTCTGCCATTGCCTCCTCCACTGGCCCAGGTTTTGGCCGGTGGTCTCTCATGACGAGAAAACAAGCTGCGGATCTCTTTGGTGGATTTGGTGGAGTGTATGTATGGTTTTCTGACACCTTCTAAATCTTCGCTCACAGGCCTGCTTAGGATTCGTGGCGTTTCCTGGATGGCAGCCGACAACACACCCCGTGAGTCCATATATGCACGATTTGGTTTCTGACATACACTGAAACCGTTCTTAGACAACTCTACGCTACTAGCATTATGGAAAACCTACAGTTCATTGGACAAAACGATAGACTCCGAAGGACGCACACGCCTTGCTCCTCCACACCGCCTCATCTTCCCCCACAACCGATTTTTTACCGACCCAGATCCAGAAATCCAAGAGAACACAGCCAGACGACGTCGAGTAGACACGGGCTTCCATCCACACCTCGCGAAAGCAGCCTTCCCGCACCTCACAGTCATGTACTTCCAGGATTTCGAAGACTATGCAAAGATGCAGGCTCCTTTCGTCTTTGAACGACTTGTTGTGGCGGACAGAGGAGCGGCATCTCGTGTATTGGATCCTTCCGAGCCCGAATTTCTTCCAGCTTTCGAGCTCGAAACGTCAGAGTTTTGGTGGGAACCTGTACGGAAGGCGATGGAATCCTTTTTGGATTTACCCGAATACTCGACGAAAAAGGTAGTGACGTATATTGACACTCAAGACACCGAGGGACGTCCGAGACTGAAGAAGGAAGATCATGAGAGGTTGGTGAGCGCGTTGAAGAAGATGGAGAGAAATATGGGATGTGAGGTGCATATCGTGTCAGATGATACAAAGAGGATGGCTTGGATTGAGCGGATGGAGGCAATTGTCAGGTCTACAGTAAGTATTTGTCACATTTCCTTTCGATTGTGTGCTCATGTTCCACTATTATCTGCGTCGCTTAGGTTGTGCTTGGTGTTCATGGAGATCACCTCATGGACTTTGCATTTATGAAGCGGACACCGCAAGCGACTCTGATGGAGTTTTATCCCTCCGGGAAATTCGTTCGTGACCGCGCGGTCATTGCAAGCTCGCTTGGTCACCAGTATGTCGCATGGTCTGGCCCAAAGTAAGTTTACTTTCCCTTTTCCCCTTCTGTTCTTTTTCCTCTTCCTACCCATTTTTCTTCGCGTGATCTGCGTTAGCCGGCGCATTCGCACCCGGTTGTGAGTTGATTGCTAATACATGCCTTTTTTGTTGCGTTTTCAGGAAGTATACCAGCGGGAGTCTGCCTCAGATTTCATGGCCTCGAGATAAGGACGAGGTGTCAATTGACGTGGACGCTGTGGTCAAAAGTGTGCAGCAAATTATATCGAGAACGTAGAGCGGTTCTTGCGGGGGTTGGGACGATTTCCCGATGCGTGTTGTCTCAAACCTATTCTGGCACTGGCTGCGGATATGGGTCTATCTGTCCGACTTCCTCCCCGCTTTTGGCTGTTTCAACATGTTTCACATCACTTCATCCATGGACATCTCGGACATCATTATAGATATTCCTACCATCTCTTTCCTTGTTTTGTGCTCTGTATCTATACCTAATTGATAATCAGGCTGCAGATTATTAAGAATGGAATTAGTGTCTATTTAGGTAGTTTCGTCCACGCCATGTTTCCAAGGCAGTTCTTGGAGCGGACTTCAGTTCCCCGCTGAGATGATAGTTTCAGCTGCTCGCTTGCGCAAGTGAACGAATGTCATCGGATGCTTGAGTCAGCTGGTATGACTAAAGTGATTCCCCCTGAGAGATTAAGATGGCATTTGTGGCAATGCACAAAGGCTCCGAGAAGCGAACGGAGGCGTTGGGTGTGTCTTCTTTGGCATGGTCAGACATTTATCGGGATGGAAGGTTGAGCCCAGGTGTTTTCTGTCTGGACGGTAGAACATTGCAAGAAGAGGAAGGGTGTATGATAGGTCGGATGTGAAAGGATATTAAAACCCCGGGCCCTGGCCCTGATTTGTAGATGCCCCTGAAGTCATAAAGCCAAGAATAAAGGCGTTTGAACCAGTGGAGATTTGAGGGAGATTTGAGGTGATGATGGATCAGCAGGACTCGGTTTTTTTTAGCTTTGATGCATGGAGTCAGGTGTTTCTTTCCGAGGTTTGGTCTTTCTTGTTGGCCAAGAGCTTGTGCTATTTTTTTTCTTTCCGCGGCGTTCAGAGCATGGAACGCCATGTGCTAGGTCAGATAGCATCAGGCGTAATGTAGCTTTCAAGGACGATTACCGCGGCCGGATGTATTCGGTCGTAAAGGTCTGTGACTGTAGTTCCTGCAAATAGATCCTGGATGGATCCTGGCTTTGGATTGAGACTTTGGTTTGAACGAGGTAGGTTGGGTGTTAGAAATGTACCGGTCGTTTGAGCAGGTCAGAGGTTTTGGCTGGTCTAGGAAGCAGGGATTTCGAAGCAGTGGGAGCGTGGACAGTACTTGCGGCTTGAGTGGGTACAGGCTTGTTACTCCAAAATGTCACAGACTGGATCTCAACCTTCAAACTTGCATTGGAGCTCAAGGCCCGGGTGACGTAGCTGGTAGATTGCTGTAACCGGTTACCTGGTAGACGTAAGGACTCATGAACGTTCCTCTGTAATATCGTTATGGCTCATATACTTACTTCGCGCGGCAATATATATCACTGTAAGTGGAGATCAGTTACATAGGGGTGACGGGGGGAGCAGTGAAAGAAGGGAGAAACAGAACCCACATCTATGATCTAATAATTAATGTTCTCTAGGTTTCGAGACGTTTCCGGCAGCGAGTAGATGAGAAGGCTTCTGAAAGTTGCGACCCCACAACCGCGAAAGGGTGTAAAGAAAGTCGTGCCGTCGAATGTTTTGTGTTGAGTCGTAATCACGGTTTATATTGAAGGGCCGGACTGAAAAGGGGTCAAATTGCCAGGAGAGTAGCGAGGAGTGGCATTGAATGGGGGTGACTGCCATGTGAATGACAAATCCCAAAAGGGAAAGAGAACAACGTGAGCCGAGATCTGAGATTGTTTACTAATCGTTCACAGACGAGCAGCTCCTTGGCCGATAACCATGGCGAATAAGTACCCTCATACAGTTTGAAGGACGCAAAGTAAACTAATAGTGATCTGAAAGGGAGATATATATTTTCAAAGTTTACCTGAATAGGTATGTAAATCTTGATATGCGCCTTTACCGCCGCCTTCATTTCTTTCTTCGGAGACATGACAACATAGATCTTTACACTCTTCCGGCCCGGCGGCTTGTAAACCGTGCTTGTAATTTGTGTTAACGTGAAATAGCGGTCCAGTCGGTCACAAAGATTTAAGAACCCTCAACCCCTCCCTCTTTCCGTTGTTGCACCATAACCCCCCCTTCCCCGGCCGACCCTTCCTTGAGATTATGGCGCACGATGACAGGACCACTTCAAGACCAAATACTACTGCCTCTAGTGCGACGTTATCCCCGGCACACCTACAGGTGAATGAAAAGAACAACGAAAAGTCTCCAGAGTCAGTTCCGCCGGTGGCACCAGGCCATGAAGAGTCTGCCCTCCCTGGAGGCAAAGTGGAAGAGGCTGTTGGCATTTCGGATGAGGACTGGGAGCACGACCCTGCGAACGCAAGAAACTGGCCTCTTGGTAAGAAATGGCGGGTGGTGTCTGTGGTAAGCCCTGCAGCTGCATTCTCGTGTTCTGAACTGCCATTTGACTGACAACAATTGATGGTGATTAGGTCTCACTATACACATTCGTTTCCCCGTTGGCGAGTTCAATGATGGCACCAGGTTTACCGGAGGTGGCGCTCAGATATGGCATCACCAATCCGACAGTGATCGCATTAACGCTTTCTATATTTTTGCTTTCCTTCGCCATTGGAGTACGTACGCCTTATTACAAAATTCAGTGGGTGTGGGAAGCTCATGTCCTCGCTTGCGCTTATTTAGCCCCTCATCTTCGCGCCTCTGTCTGAGATGTATGGACGGACATGGGTATGTGCTCATCCCAATGTATTGCGTCTGGCCTCGTTACTTATCTTCACGCGCATAGGTCCTCCACACTTGTAACCTCTTCACTCTGGCGTTCAGTCTCGGCTGTGCTTTCTCACCAAATGTTGGTTCCCTTGTCGCTTTCCGTTTCCTTTGTGCGTATTTGCACCCCTGCGTTTCTGGATTTCTTCTGACTGCTTCTATTATTCAGCTGGCCTCTCGGGAAGTGCACCGATTGCTATTGGTGGTGGTTCCGTCGGCGATCTATTCTCAGAGCGTGATCGCGCATCCGCAATGGCGTTGTTCAGTCTAGGGCCTCTAGTTGGTATGCATTAAATGCTTTTAATCCATACTTGTGGACCCTGACCCCGGAATGTACTTCAGGCCCTGTTGTCGGACCTATCGCTGGCGGCTTCATTGCGCAAAATGTTGGAATTAAATGGGTATTTATAGTTATTGCATGTACGTTATCTCCCATTCGCTCTTACGTGCCAAGCACGCCGAGGTAGCTGACTTGTCGACGATTAGGTATATGCGGTTTCGCCTCTGCCATTGGTATCCCATTCTTGAGAGAAACATACGCGCCAGTTATTCGCATGAGGCGGGCCGCCCGCTCAGGGGACCCCGAAGCCGCTGCGAAAGGTCACCCTAACCTGCAAAAAGCGCATGGTAGCAAGCTTCATGTGCTGTGGATCAACCTCACTAGACCGGTTATGCTGCTTTTCAGGAGTCTCATCTGCTTCATCCTTAGCTTGTATCAAGCATTGTGAGTTTTGCTATTTCACTCTCATAGGCTGAACTGACCAGCCAGAGAAGCTTGTATGGTATTTTCTACCTCATGTTCTCCACGTTCGCGGAATTCTTCTCCAAAACGTATGGTTTCAAGGCTGGCGTTGGAGGTCTGGCTTACCTTGGTCTCGGCGTCGGTTTCTTCCTCGCAACAATATTCGGCGCCAAGTTCGCAGACCAAGTTTACCATTATGTGCGCATATGTTCTCACCTACTAGGAGGCTTCTATGTTAATCTGCCCCAAATCTAGCTCGCGTCCAAGAATGCCGGTGTCGGCAAGCCAGAGATGCGTATCCCAGCGCTATTCTTTGGCTCATTCTTCATTCCCATTGGTGTATTGTGAGTCACCCGACCCCTTAATTTTGTCACCAATATTCTGATGACTAATTCTGCTCTCGTAGCTGGTATGGCTGGTCTGCTGATGCCAAGTTGCATTGGATCATGCCGATCATTGGATCAGGAATCTTTGCCTTCGGTAAGTCTCATTTACGCCTTCTTGCTGCCGATATGAAATCTAATCTGATCCACTAGGAATGATGACGACCTTGTGAGAACTTGCTTATTCCTACATAATTGTTTGTAGAAGTGACATACTCACCTCATCCATCTGTGCTATAGCTTGCCTATCCAACTTTACCTCGTCGACACGTTCACGTACGCCGCCAGTGCCACCGCAGCCGCCGCGGTATGTATATAACTGGGTTGAACTGGGGGCCATTTATCTAACACCTAACCTCTAGCTCTTCCGATCGCTGCTTGGTTTTGCGTTCCCGCTATTCGGGTCTCAGATGTTCCAGGCTATGGGCATTGGAGGTGGCAACTCCGTACGTCGATTGGTTAACTTATCACTTGCCGACCGATTTGTTGCTAACCCATGTTTCATATAGTTGCTGGCCGGTCTTGCTATTGTCCTCGGTATTCCCTTCCCCGTTTGGATTTATTACAGAGGAGAGCAAATGCGTGCACGCAATCCGCTTACAGTTGATTCTGTTACCCGGACCAATCCTGCTTTTGCTAAATCTCAAGAGTTGGCGAAGGAGGAGAAACAGTCAGCATGAAAGTGAAGCCTGGACATATTTTTCTTGCTTTTCGCTTTTCAGCATTTTTTAACTCCTTCACAATTTTTATCCTGGAATCGAAGGCACGACATACGCGCAAAGCCCAAGAACACGAAAGCCGATTGCTCCTCATGCACTTCATGCATAACTTACCTGCCCTTTCGCATCCCATATTCCCAGGCCACTGGATGATATACCACCTTATCGCGCTCCTTTTAATTACCTCTTTCCCCATCAATCCCTGTTCCGCCTCATCTGTATCTTCATATTCCCAACTTCCTTGATTGATGACATTTTGATGAGGTTTTTGGACTTGCAATAGAACTCTTATGTTTACGTTTGTCCGAGGTTTCGTTGATGTTTTATACCTAGACTTTTGGGGTACATCGATATTATTTAACAATTAGTGGACGGAAAATTTGATTAATAGAAAAAGCGAATCCTCAACTTGTTGCCTGTGTAAAGGACTGTTCTGTGCTTAGGGCAGTACACATTACGACGGCTTGCTGATGACCGAGGCACCCGGCCATGATTATCGTGGACACTCAGACATGGAGAACTGAACGAGATGGACCCATGGCGTTGTAGATTAGTGGGATACTGGCATGTTGAGCTCGGGTTCGAGATTAGACCGGGAACTTGGAGCATTTACATGTGAACTGAGGAGTGTATAGTTGTTGCTGACGGATGAGGGAGGCAGTGGTGGTAGCAGGAGAGGGGCAAGAGTGTTCCGTTTCTATATCCAGAAGCCAACCCATGTGTTAGGGTGGAAACGAATTCCTCGCCGACTTGGGAAGTAGATAACTTCAAGATACGGGAAGACAAAAAAGCTATCGTGGAAGTTGTTCAAGCGTGCCCTTTTTACGGCCCACGCTCCTACATAGGATCGAACGCGGTCCAACGAGCTCGGTGTTGTTGCTCCGTTACGGACCAAAGCTTGGTTTGCCTGTTCTGTGCCGTGGCTTCGAGCGTTGGCCAACAGTTGCGGAGTGGGTGGTACGGAGACACAGACTCAAGAAAATGTGCATTCCTAGAAGGCAGCAGAGTCCACAGGAAAAAATCTTCGCCCTTGCTAACACCGTGTAGAAGGAACAGTATGATAGCATTGGTTTTCGTGCTTGTGCTCTGCACTGTCATTATGCCTGGCAGGCGCAAGAGCTGATGTTGGGAGACTCGACATACAGCGCAGGTCGTGGCGATGGGAGAATGTATAATTGGGTCCGACGATAACGATGAGGTCACACGTTGATCCCCACCACCATGTCCCGTCCCAACAACCCCGACGGGCTACCTCCTCGCGTCCCCCTGAAGGGGCGTCGCAGGCCACCAGTGCGTCTCCCGTCGCTCGGGAATAGCGGGCAAAGGCTGCCAGGTTCATCCCGGCGCGCGTCTGTATCAGGCCTTACTGCGGCCCCGAAGACCCAACGAACGTCCAAAACAACACAAAAGCTCGTTGTCCTCCCATCTGCACCGCAGACACGACCACTCCTACCCTCCGACGAAGAGGACCTGACGCTTGGCGTCGAGACCGATGGCGGGGTACGGGAATACAAAAGCGAAGCGGAACGTATGACGAAGGAGCAACGGAAACAGGCAGGGTTCAAGCGCATTACTGCATACTGTGTAGCAGAATCGTTCAAAATGAAGCTACTGGCATCGTTCTTGAAGCGAGAGCACAACGTTTCCCCTCGCATCTTTGACGAAGCGCTTTATGCGGTATGTACGCATAAACTTGTGTTTTGTGCTCTAATTGATGCGTTGTAAAGATGTATCATCTTCCACTTCTACCTGGTTATGGTCCGAATGCAAACATTCGCTCGTCAGTTCCTGCTCCTGTCACCCGGGGCGGTTCCTACCTCACAGCACTGTCCGAGGCGGAAGAGGATGGATACCAAGGGTCCTATTTCACTCAGCCTGCACGACGGTCTTCCGTTGAAATGCGGGATGGATACATCTCTTCCACATCTCCTATCGACACTCGAAAAATCCACCCATCAACTCTACCTTCTGTCAACGTTTTACCACCAGACGCATCTACACCAACTTCGGATTTTAACGTGGAAGCCCCAGATGCCAGTAGTGCAGTTCTCGCGTCTGAGACGGAAGGCGGGACAGACGGCGAAATCGACATTAGTTCCTCGACTCGGAGAATCCGAGAAGACCCCGTGATTACCTCTCCAGCGGCGAAGCCTCATGAAGACGACGTTGTTGAGGTTGTCTTCTTCGAGTATGGCGTCGCTGTGTTCTTCGGCCTGACGGAGACGCAAGAAAAGGATATCCTCGAAGACATCGAGAATGCAGGAATCATGAAACGAAAGATAAATGAAGACGACTGGGAGATCGAAGAGTGCCATTTCACTGTACGTCGATGACGCGGCTGAAATGGCGTCCGTGCCTGATCTATTGAATCTTCTAGCACGACCCCTATATTTCATATCCTCGTATTTACAACGATTTCTTCAGTACGTCTGTTCGGTTCGGTCTTCTCGGAGATGTTAGATTAAAGACAACTCACATCTTCTCCCTTGCAGCACTCAAATCCCGATCCCATCTTCTTAAATTGTCAATAGCGCATGCATTGGCGCAATCGACACTCCTGGCACATTACGAAACTATCGCGCAACATGTTCTCTTATCCCCCGAAACACTTGCTATACCTCGACAACTGGCGGAATCGGGCGGTCTAAAGCTCCGTCGGCACGAAGCTCTCAAGCTCACCGGCAGGCTCTTCAAACTTCGTCGTGACATCAACCTTGTCTCCAATGTCCTGGATGTCCCGGAGTTGTTCTGGAGCGAAGCGAGCTTGAAGGATTTGTACGACGCAGTGAGAGAGTATATGGAAATTGGACCGCGCGTACAGGTTTTGAATGAAAAGTTGGGTATGGCGAGTGACTTTGTGAGTATTGCACTAGCACAGTTGGAGGCATTGCTTATCGTGACTATGTAGCTCGATGCCATCCATGACCACCTAAATCAGAACGCGATGGAGCGAATTACTTGGATAGTTATATGGTACGTATCTCCCATCCTGTTCGCGACTAGAAATTGACGACGAACATCAGGCTAATCGTGGTCGCCATATTGGTCGAGCTCGTACGTAGCGCTTCCCTTCTTTCTGAGTGCTTGTCGGCTCATTCTGGCTCTCTCGCTCCAGGGCGAAGTCATAGCACGTCTTGTCGTGCACGCCACCCTTGGTGGGGCAGGAAAATCCGACCCCGCAGCTGCAACATCCCTCGTGTCCAGCATACCAAGTGTTCCAGTATCTCCTGTATCAAAAGAAGATGTTCTACGGACACTTGAGCGTATCATGCTAGTACAAGATTCTTGAGACGCCCCTTCACCTTTTCTTTTATCGTTGGATCTCATTTACGTTTCTTGACTAACGCCTGGTGTTTGGCGTCTGATTTGGAGTTTTGGGACACCTAGTTTGTCTCTGCCTCACTTTCGTGTATTGACTTATGTGTAGATACATTCGACTGTCTTGTGTACTATTCATAGTACCATCTAGTACGTGCCCCCACTCAGTGCCCCTTGGCAAGTTGGGCAAGAGTTGGGCAAGAGTTTTGTGCGCAGAATCTATGCGAAACCCTAAATGTATGTGGGTAGTTCCAAGCCTATGTCCTGACTCCCGTCCTGATGAATGTCCCTACTATTGACCCAAACGACCCTACCCATCCAACCATATAAACCAGAACGTGGTTGAGCTGTTCTATGAATTCTGAAGTCATTAGAGCTCTTCTGTCATACGAACACTAGCAGTTTGAGTGAACCATTAGTTCAATGATAATAAGATTGGAGCTTCTTTACCCATTTTCTTTAGGTAGTAGATTTCGTCCGGTTATAAAACGTTCCCAGACGGATGTGCTCCGCTGCTGTCATAGACCCTCGGCTTGTTCCGAAACGTTGGCCTCTGGAGGTCCATGACGTCAACTACTCCGAACATGATCATTTGTGAAGTATACGGAACCTATATTCAACGTCGAAACCCCAATCTCATCTGCAACCATGTCAAGCGAAAGCTTCAATAACAGATACTCTAAGCTCTCCGAAGACCCCCCTGCCAACGCAAGTACAACCCGCAGAGATGAAGGAGTGTACGTCACCACATCCAAGTTGAACGAGGCTCCAGATCCTCAAACAGCCCGTAAGTGTCAGCTGCCCATCATAAGAAGTCAGAGGATTCTGACCGTTCGCAACCTTCTACGCAGGTGATGTCGCCAGCATGGTACGCGACTCATTGGTTCCAGTTGGTAACTGTGGTGTTGACGAACCGTATTTCAGGACGATTCGGAAGTTCCAGCTCCGGAAGAATTGGACACAGCGACCGTTGATACTCACCAAAGGGCGACAGGGTTACAGAAGGAGCCTCTGATTGGATCTGAAAAGTTGGGAGTGCCGGAGGACAATCCGCGAACGAAGGGGAGGAAGTGATGGAAACGGTGAACCTGAAGGTAGAAGCTTTGTCATGCTCGTTGTGTATGTAGCTGGGCGAGTGTTTGCGAAGCGCAGCAATAGGAAGACCATCAGATTCGCCTCCTGATGTGCAATGCGAGAGTCTAGGTGTAGGATGTCTCAAAAAAGTGGTGGTATCCCTTCGGGTGACGGAATGCGTTTGACATGAATCCTATCGCCGTCTAGAATAAGTCTCTGTCATGACCATAGCCTTGCAACAGCGAAGCCAGGGACATGGACCGGTCCTGAGGCCGGGTGGCGAGGTGTCATGCCATATAGTTGCGATAGCGAGCCACGGTGAGTTGCACAACGCAAAGGATGTGGCACATGTACTAGATCTGTCAAGCGACAGGCGAACTGTTCGATCAACAAACGAATGAAACGTTCAGAAGCAAGTTATTCTCCGTAAACCACTGTTGTAACTTACCGAGATGCAGCATCTGTTATGACAGGATAGTGTGCTAGGTCAGTGTACGAATAGTTAATGTGCGAATAGTTCGTGTTCATCGATGGTTGAGTTCGGAAGTTGCTTTTAGCTTGAATTACGCCGTAGCTATATGCGAACGAACAATGTAATGTGCGGTAAGGAACAAGGAGAGCCCAAAGAAAAGCAACTGGAGGAACTCGAAAAGACAGAAACATCAGTCAAATATCTGAATGCTCCAAAGGTAACAAAACACCTGGATGGTCTCCCATCCGGATCCAGTTGTCGTACTTGTTTTGGATGCTGCACCCCTTTCCCGAAGATGATTGGGCTGGAGAGAACGGATTTGAGTAGTCCAGCATTTGCCCGTACTGCCTCGGAATAGCGGAATGCTCGAAGAAATCCTAGGGTGAGGGGAAGTGGCAGAGTCTCAAGAGCATATCGACATGCAGCATTATCGAGTTAATCAATATCGAATTGGCGGTATAGGGTCAGCGCGGATTGAGGATAGATCGACGGATTTGTCGATATTTTCGTCCAATTCTCCTATCAAGATGCTGAAAAGACGCGTCAGTTCAGTCCGGCACCTTCGCTTGAGCAGAGTTGGATGCATACATCATATCTCCTTTGACGAGATACAAGCCCAGTGGGATCTCTTCGACGCCCTCCTCCATACTAAACACGCGCTCTTTGCAATCCGAAAGAACGATGTTTGATTTCTGGTCAAAACCAGCGAGGACGCCCTGTGATCAGATAGGTAAGAGGTATGATATGTTGGATGTGAAATGGGACATACCACGATGGCGCGACCGTCCTGAAGGACAAGAAAGACGCGACGGTCGACGTAGCCTTGTAGGCTAGACATAAGGGCAGCGAAAGGTCACCGGTCGCCTTGCGTCACCGTGGTTGAGGTGATCAAGCCTCGATATTCAGCGATTGACGGCCGGAACCTCCCGTAATTTCGCTCAATAAGGTACCGGGATGCCGAGATTGACCCTGACGTACCCCTCTCACTTATATCCAAATGTTCACATATCGGGGTGGTATGGTTATCGCGTTTACGCCGTTACAAGCCCACTCCTTCTCTACCCTACTTCCATGAAATTACAGTGGCTCGCAGGGTAAACCTCTAGAAACGCGCCTGTGCCACAACCAACTCCTGAAAAAACCCATCTTGGAACGAAGGACGAAACTACTTTCTGCAATCATGTCAGATAACTAAATGCGCTTCTGAAAAGCCAATGAATGCTCACTGCTTGTGCAAAACTCGCAACCGGGATATGAAGTCAACACTCTACTGCGTCCTTTGCCAGTTCGTCGGCCTCTTGGTTGTAGCCCCGCGGCACGAGCCAAAATTGCACCGAGACACCATAGATGTAGTCCAAGTCCTCAATCAATTCGTCCAACCTCTCGAAATCGTCTCTGTTCGTCACCTCCATTCCTCTGCAATTCTTTCACCCGTTGTTTCTCCATCTGTATACCCAGTCGGTCATAGCCTGGACCGTGTAGCTCGAGTCGGAGATCAACACGACGTTCCTCGTCTGCAGACGCTTGTCATCAACGAGTTGCGTGACCTTCTCGAGCGCAAGAATGGCGGCGCGAAGCTCCGCACGCTGGTTGGTCTGCGCTCCGTCCCAAAGTCGCTGTGAAACGTTGTACCTGGAATCTGGCCCAAAGTATACACCCATTCCCGCCCGGGCGTGAAAAGTTCCGTTTCCGACGCAGGCACCGTCGACAAATATGGCGATGTCGCGACCCCTAGTAGCATATATGCGACTGTTGTCGTCTCGGCGGGTCTGTCGCAAGTTGGCGAAGTCGGCAGAGCGTCGAGTCCAGACAACATCATCGGGCGTTGCACCATTGCGCGGAGGCGTGTAGTTTCGGCTCATGGCTCTATGTCTGGATGATACTCGTGTGTGTAGGAGTTTGAAGTGAGTGGACGCTCTGGGATCCGTTTAAATGGGAGGACCACCTAGTCCAAAGAAGGTAATAGATCAAGCAGAGTACATCGGCTACTGGAACTGGATCATACTGGCTTCGACAATTGCATTTCAAGGTGTCTCGGTTACGTCACCGTTCCTACAACGCTTCGTCTACGTTGCGTCAGTGGGACAGCCTGATAGCAGGAAACGCGAACTTATTCGTACCAGACGATACTTGGCGTAAAACGTTGAGATCGACCTGACCAACCCAATTAAACTCGTTACAGAGATATTGTGAAAGAAGCTGAGTGCGAAGCAAGCACCCATCTTGGCGCAAGCTGAGGTGTATGTGTCGTCGCGCCGAAACCTGGAGATCTACCCGACCGATCCATTGAAATAGTAACTAATCCTCTTCCTCGCCAGCCCATAGGTTTCCCCATTCTACTTGCTTTTCCACCGTGTCACAGCTTCGCTTAGCCTACATCCCCTGGCACCTCGTCCAAATCGATAATCAAGCTGTCGAGCTCCTCCAAGTCAGCCCGACTTGTTACTTCCCATCATCTTGCATTCGTCCACCCGTTATTCCACCACTTGTCCTGCAACATAACGAAACCGAGATTAGGATGACGGTCTTCGTACCCAACGACCTCCAATTTAATAACTGTTGCACCTTCTGCGATGCACTCGAAACGGTACAGAGAGCGAAGAGGATTGGGTGCAAAGAGGGTCCTCATCCCTGGGCAGAAACAGCATGGCCTGTCAGTGCAGACAGCGATAATCTTTCCCCCTGATGCAGTGATGGTCCCGCCTCTCATCTCTGTAGGGTGTAAGTGAATGCATCACCGAGCTCATGATCGTCCAGAGCATCCGTTGGAGTAGAATTACCCATGCGGAGGAGTAGACGGTCTCGGTCTGTCACAGCCATTCGCTCGAATGTAAAATAGCAGATCGAGGACATGGAGTAGAGGCGTATTTCCATTGCGGGTGGGCCTATGTACATATTAGTAAAAAAGATGACGATCGACTCCCGTCGATCGTTCATGGATACTTAAACGCTTTCCAACTACAAAATTATATTTGGGCCAACGACTTGACCAACCAGCTATGATTAGCTACGATTCATGCTCGGCATCAGCACAGGCGGAACAAAAGTTGAGCAGGTTCCTTACCTAGTTCTGTGCCACAGTCACTAGCCATTACTCGACCAGTAATAGTCTGAGCCACTCCCATCGCTGCTGTCCTCGTCGAGGGCTCTCCTCGCCAACTCATCGGCATTCCCATTATACTCCCTATCCACATGCCAAAGCTTTACATACACTCCATGTTCTTCCTCCAAGCCGTCGATCAATGCATCGAGTTCCTGAAAATCGTCTCGATTCCTCACCCTCCGACCGTGGATATTCAACCAGCCATTCTCTCGCCACTCTTCCACCCACTCCGTCATTGCCTTAACCACATATATCGAGTCTGAAGCCAAAACCACTGTCTTGGCATCCAGACGTCCATCCTCGACCAGCTCCTGGACCCTACGCAATGCAACTATAGCAGCATTGATTTCTGCGCGTTGGCTTGTTTTTCGGCCCTCCTGGAGCCGCATGCAGAAGTTGTACCGTGACCGAGGCCCAAAGTACACGCCCATTCCTGCGCGAGCCCAACGCGTCCCGTTGTCAATGCATGCACCGTCAATGAATACAGCAACGCTTCGCCCTATGATAATCCCATCCCCAGCTCGCTTGTAGATGTTGATGAAATCCCTTCCCCTGCGCCGAAATAGTATGTCTAGAGGCGTCTGTTCCCCGATTCGAGGAGGCAGGTATTCGCGGTTTGACATCGAAGTATAGGTCTGAGACAAAGAATGAGGTATGTAGAAGAGCAGGCTTGGAAGGGCTCGGAGGATAAGCAGAGTAACAAGCAAGCAACAATCGTCAGAGGTTGATGTTCAAACGGCATGTCGGAACTCGAATGAATTGGCTGCATTTTCAAATACGCACCACGCCGAATTTGATCACGGAAGTAGTCAGACGATCGGGTAATCGACACTTCATGTAGTCCAAACTGGGGAAGTACATGTGGAACAATTGTTAAGCAGCATTCCCGCCGCTCTCAAATATAACGTAGTGAAGTGTTGAATGCGAATTGCGGATAAACCCCGAGTCGGTTGTGTAAAATGAATGAATACATTAGTCGAAATGATCTACTCAAGCTAGTGCCTGTAATTGACTCGGAGCATGTAATTGCATGGATGGTGATCTGTGATGTTCTTGTAAAATGACAGGTAGCCCAGATGTGATGACGACTCCGAGTGATTGTGTAGAACAAAGAGGATCCATTTAGCTTGTCTCAAATCGAAAGTAGCTATGGACGGGCAAATTCATGGCATTGATGCAACCTGTATTAAGTAATCTAAAGCTGAGGATCAATATCATTCCAAAGAATAGAATGTAGAAGAAGCTTGCCTGATAGACCTATATGCACCCCCTGTTACGCTGTCTCCCTATGTCTAAGTACACAGGTGAGACATACCGCCTAGTGTCGTACTAGGTTGATATCTGCTCCTAAGCCGTCCTCCAAGGGCAAAACCTTAGCAGAGATTTGACGAGCTTATTATCGGAGGAAGTGTAATGTGGGCAAGAGCACGGGTGAACTTAATCACAGAAAGTGCAACACAAAATAAGTCAAGATGACTCTAGTGATCTACTACATTCAGTCTGGTATATAAACAATTGCTAGGAATCTCGATTTGAATACTAAAGATGGAAGTAAAGAAGGAAACAATACAAGGGCGAACATGAGGCTATTACACAAGTCAAGAAGGCCAACGGAAAAAAGGTTCTGGCATACGAAAGGATGACGATATAGTGGGAACATTGGTGAATTAATGTCAGGAAAGAAGACAAGCAAAGGATTTGAAGGTAGAATGAAAAAGATGAATATTGACTCGCAATAAAGAAAGAAAGGAAAATGAAGGAAAGAAAGCGTACTTCGTAACACCCCCAGCAGCAGTTGTTCAATCACTATCCGAATCATCATAATATCCTGCGGCACCTTTCGCCAACTCATCAGCTTCTTCATTATCCTCCCTATCCACCTTCCAGAACTTGACATAAACCCCATACTCATCCTTCAACTCGTCAATGAGGTTGTCCAGAATCTGGAGGTCAAGCTTATTCGCCACTTCGCCCCCCTTAGAATTCATCCACCCGTTACATCGCCATCTTTCTACATGCCTTGTCATCGCGTCAACAAGATATGCAGAATCCGATGCCAAAACAACCATTTCTGTATCCAATTCCTCATTATTCAACAACTTCTTGACCTTCCGCAGTGCCAGTATCGCAGCCCTGATCTCTGCACGTTGGTTGGTTTGTCTGCCAGAGAGGGACTGGGATATGTTGTGGCGCGAGTCAGGTCCAAAGTATACACCCATTCCCCCACTGGCCCATTTTGTCCCATTACCTAGACATGCACCATCAACGAAGATGACGATGTCCCGGGATACAAATACGCCATTTCTACCCGGCCGGAGAATATTGGTGAAGGCTCTTCGCTTTCGCCTGAAGAGTATGTCATCTACACTGCCGTTCCCAATCCGGGGAGGCAGAAATGTGCGGTCCAACATATGAGAACTGGTTCTGGGAAAAGATATTGAGAGAGCGATGGGAAAAGGTATTGAGAGAGCAATGATAACTGAGGTCGGTATCAAAGGGATGATCTCGATAGAAGGCGTCCTGGTACCTCATTTTATACTCTCGGAGACTCCGTCAAAGAAGTCAGCAGAGTTCACCAGGACCTTCGGATTCGTGCCGCGAGTTTCCATGAAAGTAGATACACGCCAAAAGCGTACAGGGATGCCTAGTGACTCTAAATCCCGATCATGATGTTCCAGAATTGGACAGTAAAACAAATAGGCAACTAGTCGCCTTCTAGCATTCTTCCAATCATTCCTCCGCCATCTGTATATATTTTCCGTCATCAAGATTTGTTGAATCGGACATTAATACAATGCCCGTGGTGTGCAAGTCCTCGTCGAGGTGGTTCTACTTCACCCCTCTTCCATGCACTGGTAGCTGCCTGGATTTCAGCACGTTCACCAGTCCTTAGTCCTCCTTTGGTAAACTCAGAAAGGTTGAAAGGCGGATTGAGGTCAAAGGATACCCCCCAGCACTAGCATATTCCGTCCCAGAGCCTAGGCCTAGTCTGTTATTATCACAGACCTGGCCCCTTCCAACATGTGGCCCATGAGAGTCGAACAAAAGCTTCCTTGGGATGGAAGCATTGACAATGGCCACAGCAGTAGAGTATGGCATCAGAGGTACATCTTCGATCGAGGAAGATGAAGGGAGTATACAGATGATTAGTGACCATTCATCAAACCGGTTTGAGTGTTGCAGGTGCGAGAGTGAGTGAGGAAGTGAACATAGGAACTGGGCTCAGTATATCTATAAGCGGACACGGGGCCACAATGCTTCCGCCTTCTGTTATCGTAATCAGTGGTGGAAAATAAAATAACCCAGAAGCATCGCGGTTAGGAAGTTGGGTTGGATGCCTGCCGTGACTCGTCGAATCAGTATGCCATTAAGAGCCTAAAAGACGCCATGAAATAAGTGGGAACTCAACATCACAGAATTGGCATGTCAAGCAAGATACCGCGCGAAGTCGCAGAGAAGATCAGCTGAAAAGATGTCTGCTGGTCACCGGCCAAGTGGGGACACGAATAGAAGTAGGGCGAAGGGTTTCAAAAAGGAGAGGATGTTCGAGGCCCTTGGTGGTTTACCCACCCTGGAAATACATGCATATAAGGTACCAGGAATTAAGCGACGTGATAAGATACCAGTAAAAGAGGACAGGAGCGAATGTGTTTGATTGCCCGAGGGCCTGACGAAACGACGAGGTGTGTGCAAGTGAATGGTTTCAAAATGTTGTCATAGGGCGATGCGATTAGAAGCAGTCCTTAGCTGTAGAGAACTCATATACTCACCTAGGGATCGACGCCATGATGTTACGGTATTTAGAGCTCGATCGCCTTCTTCGCCAACTCATCCGCCAACACGTTGAACTTTCTAGCAACGAGCCAGAATCGTACAGGAACGCGGTGGTCCTCGAGGTATCGGAGAAGCCCGTCCAGTTCCATAAAGTCGTCGGCGTTCACCACCGGCCTCCCAGTCGAGGTCCTCCACCCATTTTGACTCCATTTGTACACCCAGTCCGTCATAGCGTTAGCGAGGTACGACGAGTCGGTGATTAACACGACCCCTCTTGGGCGTCTTGGACCTCGGAACTCCCCATCAAGGAAGAACTGCCGAACATGCTTCAATGCAGCAGTAGCTGCGCGTATTTCGGCGCGTTGGTTGGTCTGCGGCCCGTCTATAAGCGCAGAAATATTGAGATCCGAGTTACAGCAGACAAACACGCCTATTCCAGCCCGAGCGTTTGGTGCGCCATTTCCAGAGCAAGCACCGTCGACATAAATTGCCATATCTCGAGTTGACTTGATCCAGCATCGTTCGCAGTTTGTACAATGCGTGACGAGATTGTCTGGGTCTCCGTCGACTGGGACTGGGGAGTAGATCCGATGGCTCATGTATTAGGTAGTGCAAGGAATGCAAGGTCGTGGATAAGGGAATGTAGTGGAAGTGGTGGAAGGACGCAACTTTAATTTGACTGTCCTTTGATGGTCTTAAATACTGGGCCAGCCTCCCAAAAAGAGCCCTGAGTAGGATCGCACCCTGCAGTGATCCCGATTTACCATCGGCAGACGATTGCAGACGTATCTAAGGAGCAATTGGAAAAGGGCGTTGTCCAGCGAAAAAAAGGTGCACCGACACATGTGCATTACACGAACGCTACAACCGCAAAGTAACATAGTACCCTTGGTTGGAAGTTATCCACTGACAGAGTTTCAAACAGAAACTTAACGCCAAGCACTGACTTTGCCGGATTTACGAACGTTTTTAACGTGGTAATCTGAGGTGGCGGACTCGAAATGCGGTGGCGAAGATGCTGAGAGCCGTTGACCGCCGATCTCTTCATTAATCTCCATTTTGTTAGCTCCACTTTTCCTCTCCATACTGAGAGTACTAGAGTGTATGTGCAACCTTGTTTTTCAGTGAGTTTTCAGTGAGAACTGAGTTGAAACTGAATTGGCTCCACATCCGGAATCTCGATGAAAACGTGTAGCATATACACTTTACTGAGCACCGACTCCCGACTCCCGAGGTCACCGCCCCTCGTGCAACAAAAACCCTTTAACCTCGATCTCGATGCACCAGCACCCTAGAAACTTATCGCATTCGTTATTAGAGTATATATGTTTTCAGTGAGTTTTCAGCGAGAACTGAGTTGAAAATGAATTGGTTCCGCACCAGAATCTTGCTGAAAGCGTGTAGCATATACACTCTATTTATTCCCCCCTGTGGGTACACTTGCAAGGGATTGATTTGCAGAGTCGGTTACCCATAATGTTGGGTGGGACTGGGCAAGGATGGGAGGATTGCGAAAGGATCACGACGAACATCCCCGTCGTCGGTGTGTACCATAAACAGCTATGGGGGATGTTGGTGGAGGCACACTTAATAACCAGCTATGGGGAATGGCGGGAAAACCATCAGCATGAGGGGCGGGATAACGAACTGATGATGGTAGTTATAGTTTTATGCAGGCGAAACGATCTCAGGTACGGCCCGCAATCCTTCACGCGCAGGGCCTACAGGCAGTAGCATAAGAAGTTAGAGATGAATCATTCTTACACGATCTCACGTCTGTTGGAGAAATGGGGTATACAAGTACATCACAAATGTAGTTAAAGAAGCACCGCCCACTGGAAGAGGTGTTACGAGTTACTTGGAAACTTGCTTCAAGGAACAGGCTGACCGGAGATTGACTATCGCCAAGGCTATCAATAAATCTGTGCATTTGAATTTTCGAGGAAATGGTAAAAAGGGGTGTTCTGGAGAGCTTGAACACTCTAGGGATGCTCAAGAAGAAACAAGAATTTTCATATTCAGATCGAGTTCAGTTGCACAGCCCGGAAAAATCTAGATGCGTCAAATGGAAGTATATGCCTGACTTTGAATTGACAGACGGTCAAAACGCGTCGTCGCGTTGGGTGAATCGTAGCAAGGTACTACTAAGTAAAATGGCTCTAGCACAAGCAGGTGCAGGTGATGACCAGGCTACACGTATCCAAGCAAAAACGACATTGACTGTCCTGCCCTGCTGAATGGGGAGACACTTAACGAATTGTTTACGGGGTTACGGTAACACCGTCTTTTGGAGGCCTGAGTCGATGCTATGCCTCCACCACGTATGGACTTGGCCGAGCTAAGAAAGAACACGGGGAACGGCCGGCGATGTGACTGTAGCAGTTGCATGAGAGGAGAAAGGAGGACATGCAAAGGATCGTCCTGGCTCGGTGACCCGATCATGCAGTGCTGCCAGTGTTAGAAAGGAACAAGATACAAGCACCCTATAAGCACATGTCGCAGGCTCACAGCGGGATCCAGCGAGTAGGGTGGTTAGAGTCTAAAACATCGCAGCGAGAAAGTGGCCGGACGCTTGGTCGAGAAGACGAGAGACACTGGGAGATGGATAGGGTCAGTCATGAATATTTGAATAAGACAGGGGCGGACGAAGCGAAGATTGAAGAAGGTATCCGGCTGGTAGATCGTCGCCCCTCACTCAGAGAGCCCGTTGCTGACCCACGTGTATCTGACTGTATTTCCCGTACACGTACGAGAAGGCGTAGCTTCGGGGAACTAGATGCGCCTCTGCAGTTCCTTGAAGTCCTTTGCATTTTTCACTGATTTATGGGATGGAGTGTTCCAGCCATTTTAACTCCACTTATCGATAAGGTCGGTCATAGACTAACAATGCAAACGAGATACGCCGAGTCGGTGATCATTACAACGCCCCGGTAACAATTGAACGCTCCATCGCGGCAAACACGTCCTGGAGGCATTTCAGGATGACGATGTCGAGATTTTGACGTTCTGACTGGGCTGAGGACGATCCCAGGTCTCGACAAGTTGTGAGTTGGGCTGCAACAGAAGCGGGCTTCTGGCCTATATCCACTGAGCAAGCGCCATCAATGAGGATCGCAGGATTGTAACTCTTGTTAATCGGGGAGGTGACGGTTGAAGATTCGAAGCTGTAGGACTATGATTCTACGTGAATGTCCCTCGATCGATTCTGAAGCACCGTGAGCGAATTGTGTGACGGACAATTGACCGCAATGCAAGCCTGACGCTCACGGCGAGTCATGACCTTTCCTTCCTGGAATCATAATGCTACCATGACAAGTTGTTCGAATTAAAGCCGTGGTAATCCCACCGGGTGACCGGCAGAACCCAGTTATGAATCCACTTTTGCATGGATAATAGATATAGGCAACCGGGGAACTTTCACGAACTGAACTTAGGGTCAGCCTGAAGTGTTGAAACTAATGGGCGCTCATGTGAAACGGCAGGGCGGGAGGTCAGCGCAGACGCACCGAGGACATTCTTGAGGGAGTGCGTCCTGGGCATCGAATATTTAATGTTCACTAATGGAGGTGCAGAGTCCGGGCGGTAACTGTTTTGAAGTGAATCCGGAGGCAAGCGGGGAAGACGATGCTAGGGTTATGATCCAGAGAAAGAGGAGAAAAGGGGTCTATAGAAAGGTGGAGATGAGAATAATAGGAACAAACACGAGCCGAGGAGACGGCTTGACTGATGCTCGAGTTTGAGCGGTCAGGGCGGAGCGTGTTGTGTATAATTTGTCCCTTGTCGCCCCAGCATCAGCCCAGCAGGCCTTTTTTCATTTTCTACCACCACCAACCTCCTATTGTCCAGTCCAAATCCATACGCTGTAAGTATTTCGCTTGTTTCTCGTGCCACTGAGCGCTTATCCGTTTGCTTCCCCTTCAGCCTTTACTCTTCCCTTCCTGCTTCCTCCCGTTTCCCTTCTATCACGTCCCCGTCCTTGCCTCACCTGCCGAGCCGTCCCACCCACAATGTCCTCAAGCACAAGTACCCTCGATGAAAAGCAGCAGTTTATCGACCCCGAGTCCAAAGAAGACTCCCAGTCGCCGCTACCCACTCCTGTTTCTGCTAGCCCAGCCAGGTCGAAACCGAAAGTCACTGCAGCAGCCATTATCCCAGTCTGGATTGCACTCAGTTCGGCTGTCATTATCTACAACAATTACCTCTACAACACCCTTGACTTCAAGTACCCCGTCTTCCTCGTAACATGGCATCTTGTCTTCGCAGCTATGGGGACACGCGTTCTACAGCGGACAACTAACCTCCTTGACGGCCTCAAGGATGTACATATGACCAAGGACATGTTCGTCAAATCGATTCTTCCTATCGGCCTCCTCTTTTCGGGAAGCCTTATCCTCAGCAACACCGCATACCTTTACCTCAGCGTCGCGTATATCCAGATGCTCAAGGTTTGTATTTATCTTCACATGCTGCATACCTCGTCCAGTTCCCTGATGCCCCTGTTTCATTAGGCCTTCACTCCCGTCGCGATTCTTCTGATCCAGTGGTCGTTCCGTCTTCAAGATCCCAACAAGAAGCTCGCCACCATCGTCCTCATGATCTCGTCGGGCGTCGCTCTTGCATCACAAGGAGAATTACGCTTCAATCTGATTGGGTTTCTGACCCAAGCTGCCGCTGTTGCTGTGCGTCCTGCGCCGCCTATACCCAGTATGCATTAAACGCTAACTCCCACACCCAGTTCGAGGCTTCCCGCCTTGTCATGATCCAAGTCCTTCTCCACAACCTCAAGATGGATCCTTTGGTGTCACTACACTACTATGCTCCTGTTTGCGCTGCTATCAACCTCATCTTCCTCCCCTTCACTGAGGGTTTGGCTCCCTTTTATGAACTGCCCAGGCTTGGCGCCGCCGTTCTTCTGAGTAACGCAGCTGTTGCTTTCCTCTTGAACGTTGCAGCTGTTTTCCTTGTTGGCGTTGGTAGTGGCCTGGTGCTTACCCTCGCCGGTGTCTTCAAGGTGAGATAAACAAATAGGTCACGAGAATAACCGCTGAAATATGCCAAATAGGATATCCTCCTTATTACAGGCTCCGTCCTCATCTTTGGCAGTCAAATCACTCCTCTTCAGGTCTTTGGTAAGCAAGTTGAGCCCCTCATTTACTATGAATTCTGACCATGCACCTTCCAGGATATTCCGTCGCTCTTGCTGGCCTTGTCCTCTTCAAGACCTCGGGAGGCAAATAAAATTGATCTTTATCGCTAGAAGACGTACGAGATTGTTAATTGTTCTACATCATATAGAGGCAAGGCACTCTTCGACGAGACGACCGTTTCTTTTGCCCGACATTGTTTAGCTTTTAGTGTGTTAATTTCTTCGGACTTGGGCTTCACAGTACATGATAATGCCGTATTCTGTAAAGCAACTCTTCCATGTCGCCTATTTAGAGAGACATACATCCCTCTGTGGAGGTTGTTCTATGACTCCCGCCCTTTTGATACAAGTCTATATTTAGTGTAATCGCCTTTACTGCTTCGTCTGTGGAAGACGAAGCAATGTTGTGATTGATACTGATGCATGAGCCCACTCTCCATTAAGCCTCTCCGGTGGTTTTCTCTCACATTATGGATCATATCATGCTTCTCGCGCGCATGGTCGTTGTTGTATTTTCACACATTAAAAGTCTTCGACCGCTCTGTATCCTCCCATCGAGAATGTGTTCGCTTTAAGAGGTCGTGTGGCTGACGGAGGTAGCAACACCGATACTGGATGTTCATTTTAGGCCGTTGTGAGAGGATGTATTTCTGGCATAGATTGGAGCTTTGCCCAAGGGAGATGATGGAGATCAACCACCTTACAGGCTCAGCTTCCTCAGGAAACAGACAACTCACGATAGTTACCGTCGGAGATTTCCATCTCGTTGTCCTGACGGTATACTACATCGTCGGGGACTAGAATAGCGTCATGTCAAAATTGGTACATCATATACTGTATCCTTGCAGACCGTTGTCCCAGGAAGGCACGGAGGTTCCCCTCACCCAGCGCAATTAAGTAACGACCCTCAACGTCACCAGATGCGAAACATTTGATGTGCATACTTGGGGAAATCAACCCTCTAGCATTACTACAACGAATAGGCCGTAATCGAACTACGGTACGCAAAATCATATCATATGGGACGTCAAGTAACGTACATCATCGTCGGCCAACCATCCACCTCAACTTCACGGTGACGTCAACTGACTAGAGGTTGCAAAGCGCATTGTAAAGGAAATCTCTTGATGTCGCTGGATAGATCGCCTTCGTTTGTGCATAGGCATTAACTCGATTACGTTAGCCATGGGATCGGAGTCTGTGAGGACGCTTGTCTTGTGTGTCAGAAGCATACGTGTGGTAATGGAGGTGCGACTGAGTGTGATAGAAGTGGCGGTGAGTGTGACTCTGTGTGTGGCGTTGTTCGTGAGTAAAGATCCCAGCAGAAGAAGGGTAGGCAGGCAGGTGGACGTACGGGGAGAAAGTTGCTGGGATGCTGAGCTGTTGGTGGACGTGTGAGTTTGGAGAGCGGTGCCTGAGTGGATGTGATGGATATGATGGTGGCGTACCCATTGAACACGGGTTTGTGAGGAGCAGATCATTGTCCATAGAAGGGTGACTGTGCGGTGTGATCGAGGATATCATTGATCGGATATGCGGATGGCGTCGTACCTAGAGCAATCAGATACGTGGCGCTACCGCTGGAAACGATGTCAACGGCCATGAAATTACTAAGAGCTTGAATCGGAGCCCGCTTACTCCCAGAAAACCTTTCTTGTTGATTCCGATATATTCCAAAAGCTCCGGTTCATCACCGCCACAGAAATCGCTAAAGAATACAGGTAAGTCTGCCTCAACATCAGAATCGGACAAAGTGCAAGAAAGACGGGTGGCGAACATGATAGAGCAGTGTAGGAATGTATGTTGTCCAGTAACGTTCCGGGGGGCGGGCCATGCAACCGATAGAGACGAAGGAAGTACCTAGTTTGTCCGCCGTGGTCACGATTGTGAGGCTCTTAGTGGATATGATTAGGAGGGTCAGCGAGAGCGATAGTGAGAGGCCGAGGCCTAATGAAAGGCTAAGCCTGACGAGACGTCGATGTTCAAAGATATTCCAGAATTTGTTGGCAATGTGAACTAAGAGACTCTGTCATTTGACCTTCGTCTATCCATGGGAAGGTGTCCGTACTTTGGCCTATGCAAATGCATAAGAGGTTGTAAATGAGTGAGGCCTGGATGTTCCTTGCACATCTGAGGAAAGTATGAAAACGACAGCTTTAGAAAAGCGGACAGTATCTCACGTCTACGAGAGAAGGATTGGTCTGTCAGTCGTCAACTCGAGAGGCACGGTGCCTTGGGCCTGTACCTGAAGGGTTGGATTTGGGACCAACACAACTATAGTTGGGATCTCAGCTTTCAAAGATAGCTGGCGAACTTCGTTGCTCACCATACAAAGAAACGCTACGGAGCCGGGTAATTAGCAATAGCGCCTATCATCATTAGGGCTTTTGAGACTTACATCATGGCAGGCCACGTCGTATAACGACTCTGATAAAACCATCGTAAGATAATACGGTACATATATTAGGGGTGAGCAATGGACGTACTATGAAAAACAACCCTCTGCCCCTTGTCCATTCTCTCTCTGCCCAGAAAAATCCCAACTGCATAGGCTCCGTGAACAAGCAACGAGGACCATAATACGATGCAAATAACCACCTCATTAGCAAAAGTGGTGCAGTATTCATAAACTAGTCCGTTTAATTACCTCTTAATTGATCGACTTCTGAGAAAATGGCTTACCGAACCACGAGAACAACGCCACTACAAGAGCTTGGGTGTTCCTTATTCCTTGAAACAGTTCGACGTATTCATCTCTGTCTAACAATGTCGTAGGTAGCTTGAGCTCGTTGGAAGAGAATATCGTCATCGAGAGCTCTGCCCGAAGTGAGCAGAGGCAGAGGTTGCGGCAGGAGAATGGGTATGAATACACCCTGATTCGTGCGTTTCAGAATGTTGAGGCTGACACTGCGTAAATATCGGCTCTGCCGTTGAACGTCATCAATTATATCACGCAGAATTTCACACAGGCTGTTCGCGATAACAATTCCGGTATCCATAAACCAAACGTTAACAATGACTCAAACGCGGCTCAGTTGCTTCGTAACTAATGCTGACTAGGATTCACTGCTTCTCGAGATACTTTGTCCACCATTCCTCGAAGAGGGAAAGTCCAAGGCCACCCTCAATTCCGAGCTCCTCTGTTTCTTTTGTTGAAAGGTGACAGTCCCTGGGACGGGTCGTTGCGCCAGCACCCGTTGGTGGGTTTGCGTCTGGTATAATGTGGGCATGCGAGACGCCCAGAATCTTGGCAAAGATCAAGCACATTTCGTATTTCGTGAAGGGCTCGTCGGCGCTATAGTGCAATATTTGCGGAAGGGGAACCCTTTGACCTTATAGGGTTTCAGGAACGACCCTTAAGGAGACATTAATGAAGCTGTGGACTGTACCTATGGCACGGACCAAAAAGTCGGCAATATCTTCGACATTTGTGGGATATCTGGTGGCGTAGTGGTCCATTTTGTACTGCTTCCCTGACTGATCTTGGACGATGTCGAGGAGAATGTTAACAGCTGAGTCAGAATTCTTGGGGGCTGGACCGTATCTAGCCGTTTGTTATTGTCTAGGAGTGGTTTCAGAGCGGAGAAAGTGACTGACAAGACTGGAACCCTGAGAATGACAACCTGGGCTCCAGTGACAGAAGAGACGGCAATTTCACCGTCTCTCTTGGTTTTACCGTATAGCTGGAGTGGATTCGTTTGGGAGGCTGGCCCATAAGGCGGAGATGTCCCATCGAAAACATAGTCTGGTATTACGTTTAAGATATTCCCCGTTCGTGTGAATCCCATGTCGAGCCTCCTTACCAGTGGAGATATAGACAAGAGTATATCCGAGATCCTTCGCAAGAGACGCTAGATACCCAGGTACCTCCGCATTAAGCTGGGAAGATCAACCCGCCTGAGCGGCATCATCACAGGAAGAGGGAGGCCTTGTTCCTTACTCGTTGAGTTCCATGAGGATCCTAAGTGACATTCCACGCATCAGAAGGACGTCCATAATGAAGGACATTAACCCAACTTTTTCTGCTACATCAGGGCGTCGTTCCGCAGCACAGTGAATGACCCCTGGTTTGACTCTATGAGAATCACAGACTCGGCCAATACATGGAGTACTGACAGTCAGGTTTGAGCTCCTGGAGGAACTTTTGGACGGCATCCTTATCAGTAAGATCAAGGTGGACAAGCCCTTCGCCTGCTCTCGAGTTCGCAAGCCCAATTGCTGAATGATCGGTCCTTTTAAGAGCCTTGTAAATCGCGGATCCAAGTACACCGGACGCTCCTGCCTGAAAACATCAAGATGGCGCTCGATCCCAACTCGAGCACATACCAGTGACAACAACTTTGACCATATCGCTTTTCGACAATCGCCGGAATTGGTTCCGTATATGAGGTCAGACTGTAAGTTTTGAACTATGAATCAGTGTTATCGTATCTCTACAATTCGGGTACTGTTACTAACGTCACGATCGTAGATTCTCGGCAGGCTCCGGGAAACGGTTACTCCTGGAACAGGTACTTATTAATAAATAAATCTATCCTTGCCCCTCTAATATCCCATCCGTCTGATTTGGCTTTCTCAGGCGGCCGACGTCTTCGATTATGGTTCTAAAACCACCGGTCGGATTCCACAGCGCTCATATTCTGCTCCATTAGGTTCTATTTTTGACCGGGTGTGCTGAGGTCACTAGGTCTCGGGGGTCACTCGATGAATGGCATGTTACCAAAGTTGGTTGTCCATATCACCATCTACGACTCAAGCTTTGAATGTTGAAGCTTGGAAGCTCATAGCAGACTTACAGCGGCACCTTCACGTAACGGCAAGATATTATCATTACTCGTTATCTCTCCTTCAGATTATCGCATGAGATTCCTAGAGCTAGCGGATATAAACGAGAGAGAGAAGAGTGATATTATACTTCAAGTTTGAGGAGCACACGCAGGTACCCATCTAGCTTGTGCTGGGAGTCGATGTTTCCTCATCCGATGCTCTCCCCCAAGGCTCATCGTCTTTCACACTTCCAATTTGGCACCAGTCTTCCGCCCTTCGGGCAACAGGCATTGCCAAGGGTATACGACGCTTCCTCACAGGCCTGTGCCACCTTGTCGTAGCCACATGACTACTGTGCTTTAATGCCTGGGACAATATGTATCTTGCGAGCCGAGTGGCCACAACCCGATTGGCCCGAGGACGGGATCTACACTTCCGACGAGTTGCATTCGATCCTGAGTGATATCACGACTGCCTCCGTCCTACCGCTTTAGAGGTTTCCCCCAATGGACAACATTTTCCCGTATGACTCGGCAAATCGAGGACGGGATGACACGCGAGGTGATCCATTCACATGCTGAACAATCCTGTGGTATCTTTCCTCGACCACCGTCTGATGAGCTTTCGAGGCCATAACCGTCGGGGTTTTCGATCGTGCGGGACTTTCGCGAAGGTGTAAGCTCATCCAATTCCCCAGCTCACATACCTTTGCTAAATTGTTGATCCATCAACAACCTGCTTGCATAACGCATTGTATGAACGTCCAAGTGTCAACTCGTTGGTCACCCACGGACCAAAGCTGTCCAATGGTCAGACCAAATACGGATTGGTGTGGGAGCCGGTGTTCCAAACATATCTTGCTTCTGACAAACTTTGCTATCCGTTCAAGGTTCACGCTCTCATGTCAACGTTGTTATGGTGCTCCCAGGGATGAAATGAACCCCCAACGCAATCAAGAAATAACCACGTGTATCGCATCAGTGTCAGGAAGAGTGCGAGTTTGGGCATGGAGAAATAATACATTTCGAAGAAGAGTTCTTGTGGTCTGTCCGCTTTCCCATTACGTTTCCTGTATTTTGAATGCGGAATAGCTCTAGGACATATTTCTCCGTCTTCCTAGCAGATTTGGGGTAACTCCAGCCAAATTTTTGCCGAGTAGTACGTGGGAGAGCTTCTCCAGCTCTGAATAAACCCAAAATCATCAGAATTCCAGGGCTCAAATCATAATCAGGCTCGCAGCTGCGTTGATCCCAATGTCGTGATCAAAGTCGCTAGATCCTGTCATTCAGTCCATCTTGGGACCAAGGACCATACGATCGCTAATAAGATTTTGCCTCTCGTTGACTTCCAAGAATTCCCAAGCACATCCCTGATATTTCTGGTCATCGAACCCAATAAAGATTCGCCCCCTCCTTCGACCTCTTCCTCTATCAAGCTCTCGCCAACGGATTCTTTTCGGGCATGCGTCGTCGAGCGGAATCAACCTCGGAAGGTCAACGACCGCTGCATCCGAGCATACAGACTGCAATATATTCTCATGTGACAACCTATAGGCGAGTAGTGTCGCCTTGTTGACCGTGTACAAAAATTTGACCGGTCTTCAGATCCGTTCAGCTTGAACTACAGCTTTATAGTCCATCCCTCAAGATCAAGGATGATAGTCGTGGGCCGCTCGCTGTTTTTAGTCAAAACGACAAGATCTCTGGCAAAGTTTTCCTGGACCCCAGTTGTCACCATACAGGGAGGCTCTCAGTTACTGTGCGTCCAAACTTCCACTTTGAAGCACCGAATTAAGCATCTCTGATCGTACTATTTGTAGTTGGAAGGAGCCTTCCACTACGTGAAGGCTGACCCAGTTAATGGGCTTGACGAGGAGGCTACCTCTCCACACCTCCAACCCACTTTGCATAAGCACGTTTTTCTCACATCGACGACTCATACCAACGTATGCCCGTCGAATGAGAATATATCTTTGCTTCCATTTCAGACCTCATTCATGAGAAGGAGGCCAAGCGCCTCTTGTTTGTGCCAAGGTCCTGGGTCCTTGAAACGCACGTTTCCTTTCTCGTTCGACTTTCCCCGCAGCTGCAGAGCGGGCGAAGAATTACCTTGCTCCTTCTCGTCACTGAAAGATGTTGAACCTGTATCGAAACCCTATGCTATTATATACAAGATCCTGGCGCATTGGGAGCCGAGCATGAGCTTGGACAATAGTTCAAGGTGAGCTGCTCCGTTGATTGGACTTCCCAGAGGCTCATCCCTTTGAATTGTAGTCTAGAGGTTCCTATAATCGTCCAAGCAGACAGGGATTTCCAATCCATTGATGCGTCGCCCAAAAATCTTGAATCGTGGACTGAAATGCCATTAAAGGCAGAACGTCCTGTCCCTTTTCGTTGTGCTGTGAGCGTTGCTATCTTTACTTTCGTACGGTAAATTTTAACGGCCAGTTGCCAGGTTACTCTCCCTTCTTCTATCACCTTCTCGCGATCATCAATGATACCTTACTTCGTTGTTTTCACCACGAATCCCCGATCCCTCACTCTTGCGAAGGAGATAGCGGCCGATGCTTCTATATCTGTTTCGCTCATCCGTCAGATCACCGTGACAGAACAGACCTGTCTCCCACCCACACCGCCGATCACACCTTCTAGCGATGATCCCGACTCGCCAACCGGAAGGGGCAAACTATTGCGAAAGGTTGCTAAGAACGTGCATCAACGACAACGGTCGGCCCGTTCGGATCTGTCTCCTGATCCAAGAGACAAGCCTCTTCCTGAACTTCCAACACAAACATTCTTGGAAACCCGTACAATTCGGAGCGATATGTGTATTGGATTCCAGAAGAGACCTCGGCATCAATGCGACCCAGGCAGTCACCCTTCTCTAGATGCCCAGATGTCGCTACCGGATGGGCTCTATAAAGCCAAAATCCCCTTGAAGAGTGATATGCTTCCCTGCATTGATTGGTACGGTCTGTCGGTCAAGGTCTGGGCTCCTCCCTCTTTTCAATTCTACTTGTGCTGATACATCCTTACAGTACTATCTGGACGTTTCCGTGTTAATTGGTCAAGACGAGCTACGGGCTCGAGTTCCTTTACGGCTTACATAGACTTAACGGATGCCTTTTTTTTCGGACGCTATGGTTATTTTTTTTTCGATGGAATTTGGAATGACCTGCTGAGCTTGCTTTTCTCGAGTTGTGGACTTAATGCTAGTAGTCGACCTGTTTTTCGTTTTCTTCCTTAATTATTCTATTTAAACTGTTCAATGCTGTATCATTACTTTTTTGCCATTTTCCTTCGTTTGATTATTATTGTCGACGTCAATCTAGTCTGTAGTTCTGTATCAAATAGTTAGTGCTGGACGTCACCTACAATGAACCTTGGTTCGCGTGATGAAATAGGCAAGCGAACTTGCCCCTTTTCGGACGTGTCATCCTCACACTTCTACCACTCCCTTGGTTTCGCCCAAGTTAACGTATCTGGTCACCATGGATGAGCATCCCACTGCGTCATGGCAGGCAATGCAGGATGGAAACGTCTTCTATCGTCGCCAGCATCTCTACAATATTTCCGGCAAGCTTCCTGACCTGAGCCAATACATCATCGCAGGGTGTCGGTATGGTGGCCCAATAGGTGCGACTCGGTCTTCACCGAACATGGGCTGGATGCTCAATGAAGGATGTTTAGCACTTATGCGTGATACGTCAAGGGTATTAACCTTGAACCGTTCAGCACCGGCTCTATCAAAGTCCCAGGTCCAGGTCTATTCGCCTGCGGGGGAGGCACTTCTATCGTTTAGTGTGGATCATCTCTTCAGCCTTATCTCTGTTCAACATTGCTGATGAAAGCGTGTAGTGGGACCAAGGCAAGGTTATACGCTTCGGTTGGACGCTTGACGAGCGGCTTGTGTTGTTGAACGAAGAAGGCGTGTACCGGATATATGATCTTCAAGGCGAATATCAGCAATACTCCCTTGGGACGGAGGCAGCAGAACTCGGTGTCATCGACGCACGAATACATGATAATGGATTAGTCGCATTAACCAGCACCCTTACTTTATTGGAGGTCAAGAACTGGGATGGAGGGCGGCCCTTGACACTAGCTGACCCCGGTGAGTTCTTGACGCGTTTCGACGGAGAGTTGCGTGTGTTCACCATGTTCTCGTTAGGCCTTTCTGAACCACCACATACATGGACCATCATTCCACCAGATCTCAACATTTCCCGGCATGTTGAAGTTCTGCTCTCAGTTGAATCCACCATCCTCAGTGTGGACAATCTCGAAAGTATAGACCAACGTTTATCCCGAGGGCCTTTCACGCATATATCACCTTCGCCCAACGGCAAATCTCTCGCACTGCTTACATTTTCTGGTACACTCTGGGTAGTGTCGACTGACTTCCAACGAAGCATGGCCGAGTTTGAGACCAACAACGTGGTCGGTAGTGAAGGGCCCATTAAACAGGTTGAGTGGTGTGGAAATGATGCCATCTTATTGGTATGGGATGGGCTTGCTGTTCTAGTGGGACCTTTTGCGGATACTCTGCAGTGCGTGCTTCGAGAACTTCCCGAGACGTACACTAATGCATTTACACCACAGATATTTCTATACGGGCCCCCTATTTGCTGTTACGGAAACAGATGGCGTACGAATCATGGGGCCAGAAGTTTGTGATTTTCTTCAAAAAGTGCCAGGTTAGCAAAGTTTCATGCCGCTGAACCGTTCCTGACCTAGCGTTCAGCTTCAACGTTGTCAATTTTCCGCCCTGGATCGACATCACCTTCTGCAATCCTCTATGACGCTTGGGAGAGTTTCAACAACCGTTCACCAAAGGCAGATGAGAGCATCCGCAGCATCAAGCCCGAGCTTGCAAAAGCAGTGGACGAATGTATCGATGCAGCTGGTCAGGAATGGGAACCCCACTGGCAGCGTCGACTTCTCAACGTTCGTTCCCGTTTTGTTGTCTGAGGTGTGTATGCTGACTAGGCCGCGTAGGCTGCAAAGTTTGGACGAGGATATTTGGATTTTCACAACCCGACGGATTTCATCAACATGGGGCAAACATTGAAAGTGTTGAACGCCGTCAGGTTCTATGAAATTGGGATCCCTCTCACATATTCGCAGTAAGTTTCCACAAAACCTTCGTAACACCACCCCTAACTCTTCGGTAGGTACAACTATGCTTCCCCTTCTCACCTGATAACGCGGCTCACATCCCGGAACCTACACCTTCTTGCCTTGCGGATATCGTCCTTCCTGAACCTGAAGCCTGACGTCGTGTTGAAACATTGGGCTTGTGCCAAGATTGCACGAACGCGGCCTTCGACAACGGGAACAGGGAGAGATGCGGAGTTATCTGGGGATGATGATGTTTGTGCGATGATCGTGCAAAAGTTTGAGCAACTGGGAGGCACAGATGTGAGTTATGCGGATATCGCGAAGCGTGCGTGGGAGATTGGTCGTGCAGGGCTCGCTACGAAGGTATGGTGTTGGGCGGAAGAGAGATGTGATCTCTGCTGACGATTCCTTTCGCAGCTTTTAGACCACGAGACGAAGGCTTCAGACCAAGTTCCACTTTTGCTGATGATGAAAGAGGATCGTTTAGCCCTTAGTAAAGCTGTGGACAGTGGCGACACAGATATGGGTGCGCTTCCATATATACATATGCTCTGCCATATATTCACGTCTGCGCCAGTTTACCACGTTTTGCTTCATCTCCATAAACGGCTTCCCTTAGGTTCATTCTTCCGATTGATCGAGGATGGGGGCCACAAGCTCGCACCAGCACGCAGGTTGCTTGAAGTTTATGCTCGTGAGCAAGATCGCGAGATGCTACGAGATTTCTATTACTCCGATGATAGACGGGTTGAGAGTGCGATTATGTCGCTCGACGACGCTTCAAGAGCGACGGTAAGTTGATTTACGCTACTACCTCCTTCTAAAACTCAGTTCCCTTCAGGATCAGGCAGCAAAACTGACATTTGTCAAAACAGCACAGAGGTTTTTCTCAGAGGACAAGGATCGCAGCTTCGAGGCTAAGGTGATAGTCTACTTGCATACAATGCAATTTTCCTCGGTTGCTGACCGGCTATTACAGATTATGGACGAGAGTGTGCGCCTCCTAACACTGCAGCAACAACTTGAGAGGGAGACGGATGGGAAGATCCCGTTCTTCGGGCTAAGTGTGAACGGCGCAATTAGGCAGTGCCTCGTCAATAATCTATCTAAACGAGCCGATAAGATCAAAGCCGACTTCAAGGTGCCCGACAAACGGTATGGCAACATTGGTCTCTCCGAATCTTAAACTGATGAAGGATCAAACAATTTGTAGTTTCTGGTACCTAAAGCTACACGCTCTGACAGAGATCAGGGACTTTGAAGGTTTAGATGCCTTCTCAAAGTCCAAGAGAAGCCCTATAGGTTACGAACCATTCGTTCGTCACCTGGTCGAAAAAGGACATGCCAAAGAAGCCATAGCATACGTTAGTCGTTGTGACTCACCGAGGAGGGCCGATTTATATGTGGAGTGCGGGGAGTGGCGTCTGGCGGGAAAAGAATGTAAGGAACGCGGGGACAAGGCCAAACTGGAGTGAGTGCAGCCGGCATTTTTTCAATAGGTCGTGATTCTAACGTGGTTTTCTAGGGAAATACGAAAGAAATGTCCTAACTCCATGATCCTGCGGGAATTAGACCAGATTGCCTCGGGCATGAAGTAATGCTTCAAGATACATCTCCCATGTCCCACTTAAGCGGTTCCGCAATATATCGTACATGATCTCCGTGGACAAACCGTACTGTCAGAAGTTGTATCAGCTTTAGTTTGCCGCTGTCATGCAACCAGCGCATTGCTATTGTTTTACGATATGTTTGAAATAATCAATCAACCGATTTGCGGAGGAAAATTCTTGCCGATGATCTCTGACGGGCGCATGTTGGTAAGTGAGGTAATAGATTGTACTTGGATCAGATGTCAGATATGAACCAAATTTGCATAAGGATGAAGGGTGCCACGGCCTCGCTCGGGCGGCCGAGGAAGAAATAACGTGAATGGTTGAGCGCCAACAAGAACGATAAAATAGGAAATAACGTAGATAGGGAAGGGAAAGGTTTGTTGGAATCAAAGAATGAGAAATATACTGGAGGTAAAGTGCAATTATGCACAAGGTATACACTATGTCTATGGCACAACGGGACCGTCGCCAATGAGAGGAAAGAGTGAGGTAGTAAGGAACGTTTAAAGTAAAGGTGCTAAAGCTAATAAGGGTATGAGCATTGTAAGGCATCTAGATGGGACGAGATGGAGAGAATCAGCGAGTGAATGTAGATCATCAGAAAATTTGCTTCAGTCCTTGCTCCGAGTGGGAGTATGGGGCTCTGAGTCATCCCCATCATCGTCATGATCCCCGCTATTACCTCTATCAAAAGCGTAGGGAAGCGGGACCTCTCGTGTGACACGATACTGATCAATGTTACCGAGATGTTCATTCTCCAGACGATCTGTAGAGCCGTAAGCAACGTCTAACGTTGTGGAACGGCAATTTGAGACCCACAGAAGTTCCATTGGACTCGGCGCAACATTTCCAAGAGCCCAACGACGAAAGTACGGATCTGCATGCTTGGCCCCCGCTCTGGGATGTAAAATGCCCAGGCAAACCGGATAAGGACGTTTGTTAACTATCAAGGGATATTGAGACCACAGAATTTAGCTAGGGCTCTGGCAACTGAGTACTCACGATAGCGACGTAATACAGCTATACACCATGTTAACAATCAAACCGAGAACACAAGGACTAAGTACTTACATATACGTGATTCGAATAGCCAAGCTCATCGCGAAGGAAGAAATGTTTTGCATGAGGTCGAAGGAGGGACCAATCCATTAACAGGTCCTCGACATGATATCAAGATGATATTTCGAAGGTGAGTCAAAGGGTGGCATACCCAACTTGTAGCGTATACGGCATAAATGGTATTGAAAATCAGCCATATCGCGAACATTGGATTATAATGCGTTTCTGTGGTGACATCAGTCTGGTCGGCGACGTATGAGAAGGTGGTTCAACACGTACTCTGATGCCTCCACAGAAAGTAAAACAAGTAACTGACGATGCCAGATCCATATTTTCCACCCTATAATAAGAAAGAAATTGATGTTCACCATGGTAAAAGAAACGGGTGATACGCACATTAATCAAGTGGGTAATCAAACCAGAGTCTGCGTAACGCTTGATGCTCTGAACCAGGCGGACGAGCAGCGGTAAGATGGCGAGTGTGAAGGCAATCGGCCAATGGTTTGATTGAGTTCCGCATTTCTGCCAATCGGTTTCAAAACCCTCAGCATAGACGCATACAAACGTGTATAGATTGGACAGGGTGAAAACCAAGCTACAAAATTGGTCACTGTGGTCCAGTGTCAGGGTTCGAGTTTAGAAACACTTGAATCGATGACTTGCCCCATCCAGAAATCCGTAAACTGATAAAGGAATATATGAGTGTTATAAGGACGAGGTGCATGGTGAAATGAATACGTGCCTCAACGCGTCTTGTACCTGAGAGGAACAATTTTCCAACGTTCTTCAATAACCAATATCTTGAAGGACGGAACAGTAAAGGTAACGGGTCAAATAATATCAGGGCAGATAATCCAAGCCAAACAAGCGGCCAGATGGTTGGTGAGACGTGTGGCGATCCTATGCGGGCAAACGACAACCAAAATGCGTAACAAAGCGTTACAAATAGGAAGCTAGGTGTCTGCAAGATAATGAATGCACATTCAGGCGGTGATATTTCGACCTTACCTCAAAATATTCCCGGTAGTCGAGACGAGTTCGAATATCCAGTTCTGTGGGGAAAAATGAGAAGAGGCGATGGAAATATTGAAGATTGCATACCAAAAATGAAGGTATAGTTTACGCGAGACCGGGCCCAGACGAGGAGGTTGATACCAACCAACATGGAAAAGAGGACAGGAACGAAAAAAACACCATAGATAAACAATAGAGCATCCCAAGCATGAATCTCATCGTGGGTTTCTTTCAAGCAGCCTAGTTAACCTGATCAGTGAGTGGTCCTAAAAATGACAAATTGACGCACTATTATATATTCCAGAAGCAAGAGCAGGGATAGCAACCCCAATCAAGATGCCAGAGCGGAAAGTACTAAAATGATGCGTTTTACTGCGGGCACCACCGCGTAGACGGTTCATAGCCTTCTTCATGTCGCCGTGAACTGTACACGCAACGTGAATCCAAGGCCGGAACTATAGAGGCGATGGAACTTACAGAACGCTTGCGCATATAGTTCTTGCATTTCCCTCATCATTGCACGTAGAGCTTTATCGGACGCGAGTGCACTTTTCTCAACCTGGGTGCCTGTGTGAGAACCGTAATTACTCTCAGCTTCCGAAACCCATACCTTTTCAGTCATGTATTGCTCTTGAGCCCGGATCTGTCGTGCAGTTGATGTTCAGTATCATTCTGGTACATGTGATTGCGAAACTGCGAACTTGGGTAACTTTTTCAAATTTCTTCAACGCTTTACGGAAACCGGTTAGGTTGAGAATCTGTAAGGTGTGGGTGAGTGTTTCTCCTCCCTATTTACATGTGCCCGCACACACTCTGTAGTTGTACAGCAACTCCAAACCCCTAGGAAACAATAGAATCAGAACAATCTTGTCAAACAAAACGGGAAGCATCAACCCAGCTGCCTGAGGGCAGTATACCTACTTATAATGTTCGAGAACAGCCTTCTTGAGCTTCTTCTTGGCATATAGATAATTATCTGGATCGGAGGATAGGGGTATAGCGCGCCTTCCTGCGTCGGGGCCATGACCACTGCCTGTATTGGACGTTGAATGTGCCACCGAGGGCGGCACAGCACGGGTAGAATGTTGCATGTCACCATCATCAGATACAGTGGTGCCTCTCTGGCGTAGATTTCATTAATAACAATCAATCGGACAGGAAACACCTTACAGAAGCCATCCTTCGGATCTCGCCTTCTTTGGTATGGGAATGGGAACCGGGTACTTCCATCACCGGATGGATCCTTAGTTTGAACTTGAGGGCGGTTGTAACAGCAGAAGTCCAGGAGGTTTTGTGTTCATTAATCCGCTGAAGAAAAGGATCCGTAAACGAGGCGCGACGTTACTACGGAAGACGTACGCGGACAAGCCTTTTGTGATCTTGGAGCTCATGCAATTGGCCTTGAAGCAATTGCGTCCGAAGCAACAGCTCCTTTTCCCGGGCTGAGTAGAAAGATTCTACCTTCTCCAGTTGCGCGTCGAGGTAAGTGAAGAAAGCAAGTTCTTGGGGTGATAGCTGGGAAAGAAGTTCGCGTAAAGGCAGAGCCACCATAGGATGTATTGTATGTGACCGGGACCTGTTCACTAGCGCATAGTGTCAAAAGCTGTGAACCGAAATCGTGTGAAGGACTCACAGCGAGTGGAGAAGGGACGTCCTTTCGACCACCTGGGGCTAGGGATTCCTTGTTGCACAATAGACGGCCGTCTGCCCCATGTCGAAGGACGTCGACGGCTAAGAGATGGTCCTGACGCCTGAATAGGGTTTATCCCTTCCTGCTCGAACTTCGGGATGGTATCGGCGGGTGGGATCACCGAGAAACTGGAACCAGGGTGGTCCTCCGAGTTTTGGTCCCGGCTGTGTGCATCAGAGGAAGGTGTATCGTCGAGAGCGAGACTAACACGGGATGCGGAGGGCGATTCATTGAGGTTAAAACCTTCTCGAACCCGGCGAATAGTGGTGATGCGCTTTTTTAGGCCTCGATAATCACTAAAGTGACGACACTGTTTAACCAGGGCGAAGCAGACAGAGGAACACTAGAGACCTACATATAAGCTCGCTTCCATTCGGGAGTCTAGTAAATGGGTGTGAGGACAGTGGATCGAAGGACAGTGTGGCTTTTACACGCCTGGGTATCTTGGAGGTATCTAAGCGCAGATAAAAGGGCCTGAATGTACAAATCCACTATAAATGACGCACCGTGCAAACTTCATGGACTACGCATGAACAAAACGTGGCGAAAACAGTGTAAGGGGACAGGGTCAACCGGCGCTCAAGTACTCGACCCATAATTTTTAGTAGTTTGTACTATGACGTAAAGAAGAGCTCAGCTCAGTAAACATTTACAAATACAAGAGGGTTGGGTCTGAAGCATCCAACTCTGGACTGTGCAGAGTAATAGTCCGATGCTTTCTATGCTCCGCGAATCTCATTTCGTCTGAACCTATAGCCGTTTCAATACCAACCGGCCTTCTAAATGGCATCCAATTCAATCTGTGCTTCAATGCGGCGCCTGAACGCCAATTTTCTATGGCATATTCGGCAATTCTCCCCGCCATGTAACCGGTTCATCACGATGACAGGTTTTGGGCTGGAATGTTCCTAAGTCGTCAACGTCAACGTCCAAGTCTCAAGCTTCAAGTCCGCGGTGCATGATTTGAATCCCATGAATAGAACTGAAGAAGGATGAATCGGACCCAAGTCAAAAAAAAAAGGTGCCATGGCGTACAGCAGGTGCTCCAGTCGAAGTTTACAAACAAAGTCTACTCATAGTCCACTCCAGTATTCACAGGCACACAAAGGACTGCCGGCTCAGGCCAGTCATGATGACCCGAGCGACTCACCCTGTGTAGAGTTGCAGCACATCAACATCTGACCAATGATCATAGGCCCGACTTAAATCCTGATGAGAAAGACCAGTGGCAAGGTGGCGGAAGCGGAGGTATTGACCAGTCACATTGAAGGCTTCGATAGGGAAGGCAAATTTCCCGGCGCCCATTGACAAGATGCAGTCAAAATCAAAATCAAAATCATGCGGCCATTTGGCTGGCTCTGGACAGAACCATGAACACTACAGACCACTGCCCTCTGCTGCTTCAAGAAAATAGATGGAGAACCGATGGTTATCACAATGATTCTCAGCCAATATCATTTCTCCCAACGTAACAAACATGCAATATCAGAGTTTCCACGTAGGCTCACCATTCCATGTGAAACGGCCGCTCACCAACATCCATGCGTAGGAGACATTTTCACCACCTTGAGTAATCCCTTACGGGTCGGAGCACAACGATCGTGTCAGGTGCACACCTTGTACCCCATAAACCCTGGCAAAACGGAAGAAATGTAACGAAAATGTCGGCGCCCAGGAACGCAGGGGAAGATCGCTACCGTGATATTAATTCGCTCGTCGGCGGTCGCTGAATACGCCTAAACTTGCATGGGTACAAGAACACCGGACGTCGAACTGAAGGCTCCAGAACTTACCTGGATCCCCCGTTCAAAATGTACAAACTCATCGCTGCTACCTTCATCGCCCTCGCTGCTCAGGCTGTCTCTGCGCAAAACTATCTCAACCCCGGAGATACTTGCGTTAGCATTGCAGGCCCGTCTCCTGTAAGTCAAGCTTGTATACCCCCTGATTCCAAATGGCTGACAGTGGATTACAGATCCCTTGTACAACCTTTTCGTCATGAACATAAGGACTGTCCTCACACCTTCTCACTTTAGGCCGGCCTGACCATCTCTGTTGCCCGGTCCATGTTGACCTTGCTATGTACGATATTCGGCCTTGATGAGATGATTGCCCAAGTCTGATGATCTCGCTATCTCTAGTTGTTATGATGGCGAATCATGCCCCTCGTCTTTCGTCGAAGAAGGAGGGCTTTGTAAGTAGTTATATCCTCGGACTCCAGCCCGTTCTGACGAAACCCTTTAGGCTCTGGAATTGCCGGTCCTTCCCCTGTGAGTATTAACCCTATCTGTCGAGCTAACGTGTTCTTGACGACGATCTTTCGTAGAACCCTTGTAATCCATATCCTTAATGGTTAAGAATCACAATGTCACTCATGACACCTTTTTATTAGGCTGGCCCGGCACCACTTGCTGCAACCTTGGTCCTGATCGCTCTGTGTAAGTCTGGCATAGATCCGTTTACGGTCAGCTGGCACTCATCATTCGTTTTTCAGCTGTGCTAGGGACTGCAACGACGCTTAGATACAGACCGATATCTTCTAAACGATGTCTTACTAAGAAAATCATTCGATGTCATGTCACCATAAAATCAGTAAGCGCCTAGAGCCACCCCCCAGCTCAAGCAGCTTTCTCCGTCGCAACAGCCTCCGCCATCTCCCCAAGCGTCTCAAACCTCCAGGTCCACCTCTGCGTTCCCTCAGGGACATCCTTACAAGTGACAGCGCCCTGCCTATCAATCCACACACTCTTCAGTCCCAGCTGATGCGCAGGCTCGTGGTCGTGCACCAGACTCTGCGCCACTATCAACACCTTCTCCTTGATGTCATCCTCACTCAATCCTAAATCACCTAACAATGCAGGATCCGTCCGGATGCATTCCAACGCAGTACGGAAACCTCCCAACGCGGGTTTATAACACTTGACGTCTTGAGCAGTAAGGATCAGTGAGAATGGGGACCGTGAGTCCGGCGTTTCTTGAGGGTGCCAGTAGTTGGCATAGATAGGCTTCTCTTTTCGATCGGCCGTGGAGCTGGCAGAAGTTGTGGATGGTGAATTGGGGTTTGTATAGATCGCGAGTTCCTGGGCGTTCGCAGCTGGAGCACCTAGAGAGAGTTTCGTATGGGTGTAGCGGAAGGAATCATGATCGACGTTGGAGAGTACTACCAGCTTGTAGTCTTTTGCTAATTCATGAAGAGCGACAGAGCTATCGGGAAAGACGGGCCAATTTTGGATAGATTTACCGAAGGCGACGTGGGGATTCGCGTCGGAAGATGAAGTAGCGCCTTGATCGGAGGTGGATGGTTCACCTGAGACGCTGGCGGAGCCTGCGGACGTTTTGGTGCTGCCGTCCAGGGTGGATGCGGTGTTTCCATCTCCTGACTGTGCCTTCAATCTGGCCTCTAGAACTTCGGATATTTTGGCAAGAAGGTCAGAGTAGAGCATATCTGGGAACTGTGCCTCGAGGTCGTGCTCGACAGCGGAGTACGCGGCAAGGACATCCTTTCGACCCCATTTCTGGGATTCTGGATACTTGTCCAGAAGAGGTTTGAGGGCGTTGAAGATACCGGATTCCCAGTCCTAGCATATTTTTCGCACAAGATCAGAATCATAGCTGCAGAGGGTGCATAGAGACAACTTACAGCAAGAGTGCCATAGACGTCGAAGATAAGAGCTTTGTAGTCGGTCAACTTGGGTTGTCCAGTGATTGTCATGATTGTTGCGAGGAACCGATGTCTATGTTGTCTGGTTTATCTGTCGAACAGCCTTTATGCGTAGATATTTCGTACATACGAACCTCCAAATTGCAGATACCGGGGCCGCAGATGTAGATATGACGTCATCAGATTGAGTCATCTACAAACGCTTGGAAGACCAGCTCCATCAAGTGACCACACACAGTGATAGGTCGACATTTCCCCGGGGACAGCTACTTTCTCATAAATCTTCTTATTCTTACATATTCCGAGTCATTGGAATGTTTAAAGGGACGATAGAACCCAAAGGAAGCATGCGAGCACGCGGGACGCAGATTTCCCAAACCCGCTGAGCTGCGAACGAGTCAGATTGGGAGTGCATATTGAGTGGCATAAATAGGATAAGCATGGTCTTGACGAATAAATACACATTGGCAAGAAGAGAAAGTTCCATCAACGGTGTATTCTACGGCGTGGCCATTGTCTCCCGGACCTTGCTGGCAGACAGTTCTCATCCGTAGGCGCTGTATATTCGAAGTGAGATCCTCGAAACATTAATAAGTACGGACAATAGGCTATACGAGGTATGTGAGCATTATAGAGAGGATGTCGTAATCGTCAATGCGACAATATCCGAGCGCGGACCTGTTATCCTGTGGATAGACTCACCCCTCACTTCCGCGGTTGGACACAGCCTCTGACAGGTCCTCGTTAACTACAACTCAGTCTAAATGTGTCCTATGTGGACCGACATTAGCAGTCGCAGCAATGACGTGTGGTTACACACCAACCTCAAGTCGATCTTAAGATATCAGACTGCCGTTGCCGTTGCCGGTACTTAGTACTGGGTTTCGTTGACTCGCCCTCGGGCATAACGTTAACCTTGCCAGGCGAAAGCGCTAGCCTGGGTCGGGATGCCAAAGGACCTACACCTCACACGCTGAAGAGCAAGAGCCTGGCTCAAGGCATCTGTATCCTTAGACCACTGGGCGACCTCCTGAGCAGAGAAAAGATATGCACAGAAAGGCGTAAGCATCGAGTTATCTGATCTACAATGCTGGAGCTCTACGAACCTCTACATCTGTTCGAGTGGTAGGTCAGTCAACTTTACACGGTCGGCAGTGGGGAATGTTCTCACCTGTTCTCCCCACTTAGAGCGGTCTGAGGGCTTAGTCCCTGCCATGGGTCCTTCACTTCTGCCTCTTTACCAATAAGCTATGAACCGAAAGGAAACATTTCGGGCATGCCTGTCTGATCGTCTGACCACCTACCTTGTATCGAGTTCACAACCTCGATCCTCCCTCGCGCCCAGATCTGCTAACAGCGGCACGAAATAGAGCAGCTTCGGGTCACGCGAACTCTCCCTTCACTAATGAGAGTAGTATTACCGGAGAGCGCGCGGGCTGGGGGGTGTTGCCTCACCACATTGAGACATTGAATCCCATCTCTTCGTCTGTCGAGCCAGAGACGCTTGCTGCTAGGTATGCTCGCGTCGCTGGTGAGGGTTCTGTTCGGACACGAGACGGATCTGCTTCTAGTGGTAGATCGAGAACTCATGGGCCTTTGAAACCTGGGTCGCGAGATTCCGCCCCACATTTGAGGTTGACTACGGTTGAAAACAGTGGATTTATTCAGGTGCCCGGCCTTGGAATGTTGCCAGAGTGAATTCTCTGACTCGTGGTTCAGCTATCTTGTTATCATGTACTAGTGGTGAGTTATCAGTGTTCGGCAAGCTTCTTACCCTCAGTATGTTGATAGGGATCAGAAACCGCACCTTTCATAGGTCTGCCTTTAGGTGGGCGGTGATCCCCAGGTCTTCTTGAGCCACAGCTTATTGGGACATCTGACAAGGACCGCATATTAAACCCGATAAGAGAGGGGGTGCAAGCCAGGAAGAACATGTAGAAGAGCCACCTTAACTGCCTTGTGAGGTCATCGACGCAACGTTCGGGTCACAAATTGGGCTCCCTGTGAATGGGCTGATGAGGCTAAAGGATATGAGTGAACCGGGATTGGGGAAAATGAAGGACATCAAGCTCATGTTTTTGACCAAATGCGGGACACACCGCATTCGGTTGATTTTAGCGATGTGGGGTGGGGGGTACATTGATGGTAATCAGGAGTATGAGGCTCTAGCTATCCATGGGACTTCCAAGACGTCGGAGAAGGAATTGAAACAGGAAGCACAGCATAAAACACAGCATAGATCATGGACGATCATAGCAGAGAATTGAGTGGGCTGCTACGGAAACACCCGTCCTACGTGAGGTTGCAGGCTTCTCCGGAGGCTTTTCATTAAACACACTGATTGATCGGACAACACTCGGGCTCAGGGCACAGCCTGCACCGGTTTTGTGCCCATTGCAGACGTTCACCATGCAAATGAATCTTATAGTGGATGCATGCGGCTTAGACGGGCGGCGAGCCGAAGGATTGGTGTTATGGGACTCGCGCATCCTGTCAAGCAAGGTTTGATGAACTGCTGCGTCCATTCGCCTCGTGTATGTTATATAACCTACTTGATGCACTTTAGGGCCCTAGGCTGTGAGTGTACGCCCCTTCTCTCTCTCGAATCCCTTCGTCATCGCATGTCCAATGCTTCCCATTGTTCCTCAGTCTTTTGGCGATATAGTCGCTGCTGCCGAACTGGCCTTCAAGATCTACAAAGCTCTCAGTGACAGCGCGGGGTCGCCATATCAGTATCGGTGCCTGATAGAAGAGCTGAGTGCATTTCGTGGCTCCCTCGAATCTGCTGATGCTGCGATTCGTCGAACTCCTCTCAGTGGGGAAGCAGTCGCGGCTATTAAGGCCGAAGCACGCTTGTGTCGCGAATTGCTGCAGAAGTTCTGGGACCGTATCAGCCCATACGAAGGTCGCCTTAATAGAGGTGGAATACGAGGCTTTTTAGGCAAGCTTCGATGGTACTTCGGCATGTCCGACGAGGTCAAAGGCTTCCGATCCCGCCTTGCTGCACATCAACGAACGATCACAATATTCTTGGCGTCGCTGGAACTGTAGGTCTCCGTTGTTTGTATTAATCTTGCTAATCCTATGTTTTGTGCATTTTGCACCCACAGACGTGCAAATGCTCAGTATGCAGACGAGAATCAACAAGCTTTGGCAACTCTGACAATAGCGGTGAACGAGCTACGCACGATACACCGAGTGCAGGGACAACTAGCTCCATCTATCGGATACGATATTCAAAATGCGGTGATACTGGAGGATGCATTTGGGAGGACAATGCCATTGCCATTACAGCTCTGCTCCTCACCTGACGTGCGTGTTGATGTAGGAACTCTTTCGTATACTCAAGTGGAAGAGCAGGAGCTTCACCGAACATTGATGCGCTACTTCGAGGGGACGGTTGGAGAGCGGCACGTCAAACGACGCGATTATCGCGTTACCACTGCAGATGGTAGGTTGACAGTCGGACCTGGGGAGTGGGGCTCTGTCGTGGAAACTGGAAGGAGGCTTGTGATGAGTGTGGTTGTAAAGAAGGTGGCACTTGGCGAAGCACTTGCTGAGCGTCAGAGGAATGCCTGTCCTCGTTGTTATGAGACAAATGTTGGTGTGATGAAGGATGGTGGCTGGTTAGAGTGGTACGTCGCATTAGTCGTGTTTCATACTAACGCTCATTGGCACGCATATGGACAGCCGGCGTTGCAAACGGCGTTTTAGACCACAGACTAACACCGAGCTGACTCTCATCCCGCCGGAGAAGAAAAAGGTTGCTGACTTCCGCAACATGATTGTTGTTCTTGTTAGACGTGTATGCTTATACCATGAAATGATTTATTCTCCTTACTTATTTTCCATTCGCCTGTCCAGTTGGTATGCAAAGCTGCCCGTCAGTTCACATGAGCTTTCTGATATCCAGTCTCCCTTTTCCCCATCCAGGAGGTATGTGAAGCTGTCCATTGAGTCTGCATGAGCTTTCTGACATCCAGTCTCCCTTTTCCCTGTCCAGTTGGTATGTGAAGCTGTCCATTGAGTGCACATGAGCTTTCTGACATCCAGTCTCCCTTTTCCCTGTCCAGCGGGTATGTGAAGCTGTTCATTGAGTGCACATGAGCTTTCTGACATCCAGTCTCCCTTTTCCCTGTCCAGGAGGTATGTGAAGCTGTCCATTGAGTGCACATGAGCTTTCTGACATCCAGTCTCCCTTTTCCCTGTCCAGTCGGTATGT